>JAIUJO010000275.1:390000-392500 GCA_023846275.1 Vanilla planifolia
CTTCTTCTCTTCTTGTTCTTCTTCTTCTCCTTCTTCTTCTCCTTCTTCTTCTTCTTCTTCATTTTTCTTTTTCTTTTTCATCTTCATCATCTTCTTCTTCTTCTCCTTCTTCTTCTTTTTCATCTTCCTCTTCTTCTTCTTTTTCTTATTCCTTTTCTTCTTCATCATCTTCTTCTTCTTCTTCTTTTTCTTCTTCTTCTTCTTTTCTTTCTTCTTCTTCTCCTTCTTCTCCTTCTCCTTCTTCCTCTTCTTCTTCTTCTCCTTCTTCATCATCTTCTTCTTCTTGTTCTTCATCTTCTTCTTCTTCAACTTCTTCTTCTTTCGCTTCTACTTCCTCTTTCTCTTCTTCTTCTTCTTCTTCTTCCTCTTCTTCATCTTTTTCCTCTTCTTCTTCTTCTTCTTCTTCTTCTTCTTCTCTTCTTCCTCTTCTTCTTCTTCTTCTCCTTCTCCTTCTTCATCTTCTCCTTCTTCTTCATCTTAATCTTGTTTTTCTTTTTCATCATCGTCATCATCATCTTCTTCTTCTTCTTCTTCCTCTTCTTCTTCTTCTTCTTATTCCTTTTCTTCATCTACCTCTTCTTCTTCTTCTTCTTCCTCTTCTTCTTCCTCTTCCTTTTCTTCTTCTTCTTCTTCTTCTTCTTCTTCTTCCACTTTTTTTCTTCTTCCTCTTTTTCTCTCTCCTCTTCTTCAACTTCCTCTTCTTCTTCTTCTTCTCCAAACTCTTCTTCTTCATCTTCTTGTTCTTTTGCTTCTTCTTCTTCTTCGAGTTCTTCTTCTTCATCCTCTGGTTCTTTCTTCTTCTTCTCCTCTTTCTTTTTCCTCTTCTTCTTCTTTTCCTTTTTTTCTCCTTCTTCTGCTACTTCTACCTCTTCTTTTTCTCCTTCTTCTTCATCTTCTTCTACTTCTTCTCTTACTTCTTCTTCTTCTTCTTCTTCTACTACTACTTTTTCTTCTTCTTCTTGATCTTTTTACTCATATTCTTCTTCTTTTTCTTCCTACTCTTCTTCATCGTCATCTTCATCTTCTTTTTCTTCTTCTTCTTCTTCTTCTTCTTCTTCTTCTTCTTCTTCTACTGCTTCTTCTTCTTCTTCTTCTGCTTTTTCTTCTTCCTCTTCTTCCTCTTCTTCTTTTTTCATCTTCTTCTTCTCCTCCTCCTTTTTCTTCTTTTTTCTTCTCGTTGTTGTTCTTCTTCTCCTACTTCTTTTACTTCTTCTTCTTCTACCTCTTCTTATTCTTCTTCTTCTTCTTCTTTATCTTCTTCATCTTCTTCTTCATCATCAACATTATCTTATACTTCTTCTTCTTCTTGTCCCTCTTCTTCTTCTTCTTATATTCTTCTATTTCTTCTTGTTCTACTTGTTCTTGCTCTTTTTCTTCTTCTTCTTCTATTACTACTTCTTCTTTTTCTTCTTTTTCTTTTTCTTTTTCTCCTTCTCCTTCTACTTCTACTTCTCCTTCTTCTTCATTTTCTTATCCTTCTACTTTGTTCTTCTTCTTCTAATTCTTTTTATTCTTGTTCTTCTTCTTCAACTTCTTTTTCTTCTTCTTCTTCTTCTCCTTCTTCTTTTTCTCCTTCTTCTTCTTCTTCTTCTTCTTCTTGATCCCTTTGTACTTCCCCTTTTTCTTCCTCTTCTTCTTCTTCTTCTCATCTTCTTTTTCTTCTCATCTTTCTTCTTCTTCTTCTTCTTCTCGTGCTTTTTCTTCTTCTTCTTCTTCTCCTTCTTCTTCTTCTTCTTCTTCTCCTTCTTCTCCTTCTTCGTCTTCTTCTTTTATTACAACTTTTTCTTCTTCTTCTTCATCTTCTTCTTTTTCTTCCTCCTTCTCTTTCTTCTTTTTCTTTTTGTTCTTCTTTTACTACAACTTTTTCTTATTCTTCTTCTCCTCCTTCTTCTTCTTCCTCTTCTTCCTCTTCTTCCTCTTCTTCATCTTCGTGTTCTTCTTTTACTACAACTTTTCCTTCTTTTTCTTCATCTTGTTCTTCTTCTTCTTCTTCTTCACATTCTCCTTCATCTTTTTCTTTATATTCTTCTTCTTTTTCTTCTTCTTCTTCTTCTTCTTCTTGTCCTTCTTCTTCGTCTTGTTCTTCGTCTTCTTCTTCTTCTTCATTTACATGCTGTTCTTCCCTTTCTTCTAGTTCCTCTTCTTCTTCTTCCACTTCTTCTTCTTTTTCTTCCTCCTCCACCTCCTCCTCCTCCTCCTCCTCTTCTTCTTCAACTACTACTTCATCTTCTTCTTCTACTTATTCTTTTTCTTAATTTCATTCCTCCATTTCTTCTTCTACTCCTTTTACTTCTTTCTCTTCTTCTTCTTCATATTCTTCTTCTTCTTCTTCTTCTTCTTCTATCTCCTCATCTTCTTCTTCTTCATCTTCTTCTTCTTCCCCTTCTTCTTCTTCCTCTTCTTCCTTTTCTTCTTCTTATACTTCTTAATCTTCTTTTTCTTGTTCTTCTTTTCTTCTTCTTTTACTTATTCAGCTTCTTCTACATCTTCCCCTCCTTCT
>JAIUJO010000275.1:402500-682500 GCA_023846275.1 Vanilla planifolia
CTTCTTCTTCTTCTTCATCTTCCTCTTCCTCTTGTTCTTTATCCTCTTCTTCTTCTTCCACTTCTTCTTTTTCTTCTTCTTGTTCTTCCTCTTCTTCTTCTTCTTCATCTACTACCTAAGCTCCCCCTTCTTCTTCCTCTTCTTGCTCTTTTTCTTCCCTTTCTTCTTCTTGCTCTTCTTCTTCTTCCTCCTCTTCCTCTTTTTCTTCACCTCCTCCCCCTCTTCTTCTTCTTGTTGTTGTTGTTGTTCTTGTTCTTCTTCTTTTTCTACTTCTCTTTTTCTTCTTACTTTCCTCCCCATCTTCTTCTTCTTCTGCTTCTTCTTGTTCTTCTTCTTCCTCCTCATCTTCTTCTTCTTCATCTTCTCCTTCTACCTCTTCTTCTTCTTCCTCTTCATCTTCCTCTTCTTCTTCTTGTTATTCTTCTTTTTCTTCTTCTTCTTTTCTTCTTCTTCCTCTTCTTCTTCTTGTTCATCATCATCTTCTTCTTTTTCTTCATCTTCTTCTTCATCTTCTTCTTCATCATCATATTTTTCTTCTTCTTCTTCATCTTCTTATTCTTATTCTTCTTCCTCTTCTTCTTCTTCTTCTTCTTCTTCTCCTTCTTCTTCTTCTTCTTCTTCTTCTTCTTCTTTTTCTTCTTTTCCTCCTCCTTCTTCTTCTTCTCCTTTTTCTCCTTCTTCTGCTTCTTCGTCCTCTCCTCCTCCTTCTCTTTCTTCATCTTCTTCTCCTTCTTCCTTGGTTTCTTCTCCTCCATTTTCTTATTCTTCTTACTCTCATTCTTCTTCTTCTAATTCTTTTTCACCTTCTTCTTCTCCTGTATCTCCTTCTTTTTCTCCTTCTTTTTTGTCTTCTTCTTCTTCTTCTTCTTCTTAATCTTCTTGTTCTTTCCCTTCTTCTTCTTCTTCCTCCTCCTCCTCTTCTTCTTCTTCTTCTTCTTCTTCTTCTTATTCTTCTTCTTCTCCTTCTTCTTCATCTTCTTCTTCCACTTCTTCTTCTTCTTCTTTTTCTTCTTCTTTTCCTTCTGCTTCTTCTTCTTTTTCTTTTTTTTTCTTCTTCTTCTACTACTTCTTTTTCTTATTCTTTTGCTTCTTCTACTTCTTCTTCTTCTTCTTCTACTTCTTCTTCTTCTTCATCTTGTAATTCTTCATCTTTGTTTTGTACTTCTTCTTCTTCATCTTCTTCTTCTTTTTCTTCTTCTTCTTCTTCTTCTTCTTCTTCTCCTTCTTCTCCTTCTTCTCCTTCTTCTTCTCCTTCTTCTTCAACTTCTTCTCCTTCTTCTTCTTCTCCTTCTTGTTCTTTTTTTCTTCTTCTTCTTATTCTTCTTCATCTTCATCATCTTCTTCTTTTTCATGTTCTTCTTCTTCTCTTTCTTCTTATTCTTCATCTTCTTTTTCTTCTTCAACTTCTTCTACTTATTCTTCTTCTTCTTCTTCTTATTTGTCCTCTTCTACTACTACTTCTTCTTCCTCCTCTTCTTTGTGTTCTTCTTTTTCATCTTCTTCTTTTCTCCTTCTTTATCATCCTCTTCGTCTTCTTCTTTTTCTTCTTCTTTATCTTGTTCTTGTACTTCATCTTTTTCTCCTTATTTTTCTTCTTCTTCTATAAATTAAAGTAATATAATATAACAAAATTATAGACAGATAAAGATCACACAAAGGAAGATTAATATTAACATATCAATATAAAAAAAATGAAAGAAACATTCAAAAAAGATGAGGAAAATTATACTGGATATTTTCATTTTAACATAATAATGAGATTGAGCATAACATATTGATCATTAAATTATGTGTGAATAAAAATGCCTATATAAAAGTGCATAAACTCTAAAAAATATTGAAAAATATTAAATTAAATATTAAATTGGATAAAGCATAATTAGATTCCTTAACATTTCTTCACTTGTGGACTGCTTTATGAAACATTTGGTAAATAGTTTTTTAATTAATTGATCCTATAAGAGCTTGAGATGCATGGCGTAAAATTCACCCTAGAAAAATATTAGAGAAACTATCAAAATGATTTCATTATTATGAAACAAGTGGTTCTAAAACCAATGGTATACTAATATTTTTTAAGCCATTAATAAAATAGTAAATTTAAAAGATATAAATCATACAAGTATACATATGCTTCCCTTAAATTCTTGCTTCCCATCAATATACGAAATTCATATAATTATACCACCAACTTGGGATATAAGTAATGTTTTTATTTCACAAATATCTCTCCCCTTTTTTACTATGCATCAAAAGATAAAATAAGAGTAAAACATAGAAAAAAGGACTATACACAATAATATTATTTATACATAATTTATCACTAAACTACCAAGGGTACAAATTATAATAAATATTTGCAAAACATTTTATCAAAAAAAGGATTTATTAATTAATAATCATAAACAAAATTTAGTCATCAAACTTTATAAGAGAAATATTAATAATTTTATAAATATATAACAATATTAAATTGTTGTCGTGCACTCTACTTTTGTTTAGGTTAATAACATTTATGATTTTGAACTTTATCATCCTCTTTATGTATGTTTTTGGCAATTCCTATAAGAAATCAACTTAAAATAAATCTATAAGATTAAAAATCTTATAAGGGTTTCCTCCTTTTAAGTTCAAAAAGGTAAAATGATACACAATAGAACTATGGATATGCATCAATAGGTCCTAAGAACTTCACTTAATTCTTAATCGATAAACTACTTGTTAAAAAATCTAATTAGAAAGACTAAGAGAGTTTTCTTATAAAAATTATTTGTAATTTTAACATAATGATATGGACTAACAAAGAATTTTTATTTCATTACTCTAAATTTGTTTCATAACATAACAATAACAATCTAGTTTTTATCCAAGAAATTATTTCTTTAATCTTAATTATTGAATTTTTTAATAAATAATGACCAAGGGTATAGTTAAGCGATAAAAAAGTTAACTCCCCCTGATTTTTAGCACAAGACTCTCATCCTTTCATAATCACTAAAATGGGTTAATCAAACTTAAGAAAAATGTAAGCTTGTGAAAGGTTTCAATAGATAATGATTTGGTAAAAAGAATCTTTTATTGTTACAAGCAATATTACATTTCAAAATTCATCTACAACAAGATGAAATAATAGAATATAAATTCTCAACATTATTTTTTTTATTTTTCAACATATCTTTAAGTTTTATACATTATTACTTGTTTCTTTAATTTCTAATAAACCATCTAAAATCTTAACATATATGAACACTATTTATCACATTAAGCTCCAAGTTGAACTCTTACAAATTATATCTTTGGAATTCATAACTTACATCATTTAAAAAAATTCACTTACCTCACATGTAATCATTAATTCAATAAAATGTACATAACATTAAAGGCACGCTAAATAGATTCATATTTCTTATATTAATAACTTAATAATCCAAGTAGAAAACAATGTTAATCTAATTTTTCATAATAACAAATAAAAAAAATATCATAAATCTTGATAGTCTTAGCTTTCTAAAACTCAAGTATGTAAGCTAGCATTTGACATTCAAACTTTATATAAAAACATGATCTATTAAATTTCCCAAAAGAGATATTAAATAATTCTTACAAAACTACTAATAAGATTAAATAATTTATCTTAAAAATAAGGATCACATACATTTTGCAAGTGAGTCACATATAAACTCATATTTTAAGTTTTGTCTCTATAAGTCCTAATTATAAAGATAAACAAAAAAAACTACCTAAGCTTTCAATTCATGAACCCAAAATATCTTGGATTTAATTATGAGAGTGGGTGATTTAGGTGTTTTTGTAAAAGTATTTCTCAAATATGTTCCCTTAGAAACCCATACATATTTATCATGCTTCAAATAGATGGATTTTCTAACTCAACAATCATAAGAAATATGTCTATGCCTATCACACTAACTGTATACAACTTTGGATTTAGTATGAAAATGAAAAGTATGTAAACTAGTATTATTTCTATCATATAGTTATATGATCAAGAATGTTTATGCATAGATGAAATAGAATAACTTCTATTATCATTCACACACACACACACACAGATATATATATATATATATATATATATATATATATATATATATATATATATATATATATATATATATATATATATATATATATGAACATTTCAATCTATATTTTGGAGTCAAATGAGTTGTAACATTAGAATTTGTATTCACAATACTACTATTTCTATTCATATAAGTTAAAGGTGGAGCACGTATAAGAACATATGAATGAGGATAAGTAGAAGAACGTGATGGTACACTAATAAGCATTTCTTTTAAATCATTTAACTCTTTTTCTGCTAGTCAAATATTTATTATGTTTTTTTGAAATAAAATTTTCTTTTCTTAAAGAAATATTTTCACATTCAAAGAATCAATACATGAATTGCCTAAGGTTAAAGATTGCTCACATTCATCAAATTTACTTTGCAAAGAACTTAAATTAGTAGCATGTATAAGTAACTCACTTTAAAGTTGTTCATTTCTAATTTTAAGCTCATTGTATTCTCTTTCTAGTGAGTAAACATGATGCTCTTGTTTGTCAAATTTTACTTTAAGTCTAGCATACATCCCAATCAATTTCTTATGCATAGTTATAAGTTCATCAAAAGAAATAATCAATTCATAATCACTAACAATATGATTATCACTATTAGAGAAAGAAATATTTTGTGCACCTTAGAATAAAGAGCTTGCTCTTGAGGTCCATAAAGCTTCTCTCTTATTCTTTCTCTATTCTTTTTTTTTTATTTCTCATTTCTTCTTATCTTGGGTAGGAAACATAACCTATTTGTCATATAAAGTTTCTAGTTCCTATGTAGCCTCAAAACTAATTTTTAGATGACAAATATTAATTCTAATTTATTGAGACAAAGTAAAATAGAGATAATTCATTTCTTTAGCTTTTTTGTGCCTTAAACTTCTATATTATTGATCAAAATCATTTGAAACAATAAACAAATTTTCAAATAAAAACCATAAATAAAAATTAATATTTAAAATAACAGGTTTAAAACCATATATTTATAAAGAAAAATTTTGAACTTCAAACATAGGTGGATCCATGTGGTTAAAAATATAAGTAATAATTCACCACACAACAAAAAATAAAAAAGATGAGATCTTCTCTTAGGAATTTCATCCCTCGATATAACCTATTCTGTTACCACTTGATTTAATCAATGGTGAGACAATGCATAAAAGGGATGAGTGGAAGAATTATGCTTTTAAACTAGATACTTAATAAAAAAATTTTTTTTAAATTTCTCTTATCTGTGTTTTTAATTAAATATTATTAAACATAAAAATATCATAAATTATTTAATAATAAAGAAAATAAAAGTAAAAAGAGTTTTTTTAGTGGTTCGAACTAACCTGTGCCAACATCCACCCCTACTTAACATGATCAAGAATCCACTAACAAAGCCACTTTCTTTCATCGTAGTAAGTAAAGGTAATATTTGTAAAGTTCACCTGTTTATCATAGTAGGCAGAGGTTCACTATTATAATCTCAATTATAAAATCTTTCAATACTAAAGTGAAATACAAACTAATAATTCTCCACGATGTTTTACTATTTACTTGTAACAGCAGTTATAATACAAGTCTATGAATTAGGATGTTAGAATATGAATACATATATGAGAAATGTTGAAACAATCTAAAGGATTTTGTTTTGAAATATTAAATAAAAAATTTATCAAAATGCATTAACATTATTAAAAAAAGGAATCAATAAATAACTTGCTTTAATATGAATTTTTCTAGAAAAATAAAAATGGAATAGGAAAATAAATGATCAATTTTAAAGAATTCATCAGTAAGATGTGCAATTGAAGAAAATGATGTAAGAAAAAGGAAAATTGAGTTACAAACATAACTCCATTGTTGACATTAGGTTGTAATTATTAGTTTTGCACTTTCTCTTCCCAAAATATTGTCGTAGAAAGTTTAAATCATTAATCCTTTATCATTTAAGACTCCTCTATTTATATTACAACATTTTAGATGAAAATAAAAAAATTTTAATGACTATGATAGGTCACCCAAAATAGTCATTACAATTAGATGTTCAAAATAAGCACAAACATCTTTTTGAAACACTTATTATGATTGGAACAATGATTGCCATCCAATCTAGAGGACAACATATGAGCTACTCAATTAGAATATTACATAAAGGGTCCATGTCTAATTCAATTGAGATAAGATCTGGATCATCAGATCTCGCATGTTCAATGGATGGTGTTGATGGGCAAAAGAACTATTCATAAAGTTAGAGATAATCTCATTCATTCAATCAAGCTTTATGGATTGATGGTTAGATGAAATTTATTGCTCACAAATGTAGAGAAGCTCATAATTGTTTGATTGAGATTTACATATAGGTGGTAAGATGAAAATTACTATTCAAAATGGAAAAAGTGATCTGATCCATTTGATCTAGCTTGTTAAA
The DNA here is from genome assembly GCA_023846275.1 of Vanilla planifolia. Lineage (NCBI taxonomy): Eukaryota > Viridiplantae > Streptophyta > Magnoliopsida > Asparagales > Orchidaceae > Vanilla > Vanilla planifolia. The sequence continues at coordinate 408,997 of JAIUJO010000275.1, forward strand.
TGAATGGTTTGATGGAATTTACCTTTTCATAAAGGTGAATGTGATTCTAACTATTTGATTACTAAAATGTATAATTAGATGGCACTGGTTTGCTCTAGTTTAGAAGCAAATAGGTCTAATTTTTAGTCTCACATTACAAGCATGTAGTTGATATTTACCATTTATAATACTTTTTTCAAATATAAAGGTTAGCCTAATGGGTTTAGCTGTCTCTTGATGCTCTTAAGAAATAATGATTGACATCACTTGTGTATATATTTGTAGATCTAACTTAATTTGATCTTATTACTTAACAATTCATGAGTCTTCCTAACACGTTATGCCTAATCCTATTCAAGAGTTATTTCTTAACCAAATTTAATCCACTCAGACTCAGGCTTAACTCAATTTGGTTTATTCTATCTCTTAACCTAAACCTCCTCAAGGACTATTGCCAAGATGCAATATGGGCCACTTGGCCCCTAGATTTTGCTCTTAATTGTGTGTGGATTGTTAGGTCAAAGTTTTATTTTTTAAAGTCATCTTTAAAATATTATTTTTTTTAATTTTAAAATTCTTTTGTAGCCATTAAAGTAATAAAATATTTTTCTAAGTACTAAAATAATAGTGCACCAGAAAATAATGATGATTGAAGAAAATGAATGGTGTTATATTACCTAATTATGACATATGCAAACATGTGATAAGATAAACAATAAAACTATAGATGTTTTAGAGATGAACTCTTAATGGTTAGCTCCTCTACTAATAGTATGATCAATATCACCCTGATAAACCATTCAAGCTACAGTTATCACGTGGTCATGATCATAGCTTTGCATTACTTAAGTTATGGATTTTACATAAGGCATTATATTAGAACTCTCTAATTAATTGGAGCTAAAAGATCTTAAGATAATGATTTGAAAGGCACTGAAGAATAGAAAAAGGGAAACAAATACAATTATTTTGTTCCCATGAAATAGATGGTGTCATAACCAATAGAAAAAACCAATGCAGATGCATGTACATTTTGTGTTTTGGCATGTGTATGCATGTGGATGTCAATGTGTGTGTGTATGTGTGTTTACATATTTGTGTGTGTGTTTGCGATTGTGTATGTGCATATGTGTGTGTGTCCTTGTGTAGATGTATGCATGCATGTGTTTGAGTGTGTGTGGGGTGGGGGTATGTGAGCATGTACATGTGCATGTCTATACATGTGAGAGCATGTGTGCATGCACATGGGCACGTGCATATGTGTGTGTGTACATTTAAGAGTTTTTGTGAAACTTTGTGTGTGAGTCTATATATGTTTGTTTTAGTATGTGTGTGTGCATGTACATATGTATATGTATGTGTGTGTATATATGTTTACATGTTTATGCATGCATATGCATGTGTGCATGTGTATATTTGTTTGTGCATGTGTTAGTGCATGCGTGTGTGCATTTGCATATGTGTGTTTGTATTTTTTTAGTGCATGCATTGTGTGTGTGCATGCATGTACGTGTCTATGTGCCTTTGCATGTGTATGTGTGTGTGCACATGTGTGTGTAAGTGATTGAGATGAGTGTGCATGTGTGTGTGTGTGTATGTGTATCTATGTGTGCTTGTGAGCATGAGAGCTCGTGTGCGTGCATGTGCATGCGTGAGTTCCAGTGCATGCATGTGTGTGTGCATGTGTTTGAGCATGTGTGTTCTTCTATTTGTTTTAGTGTGTGTGCCAATTGATGTGCTTATGCCTATGATTATGCATGTGCATATGTGTGCATGTGTAAGGGCATGTGTCAGTGTAGCTATGCATGTGAGTGTATGTGTTTTTGTGCACATTTTTTACTAGTGTTTTTGCATGTGTTTGTGTGTATGCATGCAATTGTTTGTGTGTGCATGCGTGCAAGCATTCGTGTGTGTGCATGTAGTTATGAATGTGTGTGTGCATACTCATATCTATGTGTTTGTGCATGTGTGTTCCTGTGAGTGTGTATGTGTATGGGTGTACATATTTGTGTACATGCATGTGAGGGTATGCATTTACATGTGTGTACATTTGTGTATGCATGTGTGTATGCTTGTGTGCATGTTTACGTGGGCATCAGTGTGCATGTGCACTTGCATTTAGGTGTGTGAGCAAGAGGATGTGCCTGCTTGTATTTGTGTATGTGTGTGTGTGTGTGTGCATGTGTACATGTGTGTATGTTCATGTTCATCTATCAATAGGTGTGTGTGTGGATGTGTGTTTGATTATACATGTATGTTTGCTTGTGTCATAACGTGTTCTTATGCATGTGTGTGTAGGTGTGTACGTGTGTGGATACACTTGTGCATTTGTGCAAATGTATGTGCATGTGTATGTGTGTGCATGTGCATACGCGTGTGAGCACGTGTGTGTAAATGGATGTGTGTGTGCATGTGAGTGAAATGGTATGTGTATGTGCATGTATACGTCTATATGCATATGTGTGTGTGCATGTTTGGCTGAAAGTGTATGTGTATGTGCATGTATATATGTGTATGTATGTGTGTGTGTGTATGTGCCCTTATGTGTGTTTGTGCGTATGCATGTTTTTGTGTATGAGCAAGCATGTGATTATATGTTTGTGTGTGCACATGTGTGTGTTTGTGTATGCATGTACTTGTGTGTGTTCGTATACATGTTTTTGTTTTTGTGCATGGCCTAGTTTATTTGTGTGCATGTGTGTGTGTGTAGGTGCTTATGTGTGTGGGTGCATGCAAGTGTGCTTGTGCATGTGCATTCATGTACATTTTCTTGTGTGTATGTGTGGGTATGCCTGGATGGATGTGTGTTTATGTGTGTGTGCATGGAATTTTCGTGTGTGTCTATTTATTTGTTGTACTTATAAGTGTGCATGTGTGTAGATGTTGGTGTATGTGTGTGCAAGTTCATGTGCCTATGTTTTTGCACACTTACAAGTATGTGTATGATTTTGTGTCTTTGTATGTGCAAATATCTACTTTTGATTGTATAAGAGAGAGCATATGCATGCATTTTCTTGTGTGATTTTGTATGTATGTGTGCATGTTGGTATGTGTGGGTGCATATGTGTGCGTGTGGGCATGTGTGTGTGTGCATGGGTATGTGTTGCTATGTGCATGCAAGTGTGTAGATATGTGTCTATCTACGTGCTTGTCATGCATACACACATGTGTAATTTTTTTATATGTGCATGTGTCTACGCTTTTATGTGTGTGCATAATCATATGTGTGCCTGCATATATGTGTGTATATATTTTTGCGTGCATTTGTTTGCACATGTGCACACCTGTGTGTGGATGAATACATGGGTGTGGGTGTGTATGGGTGTATGTGTTTACATAAGCATGTTTGCATGTGTGTGCACATGTGCACACGTGTGTGTTCATTTGGGTGTGCATGTGCACATATTTGAGTGCACGTGTGTGCCTGTGTCCATGTGTATGTGCTTTTCATGTGTTTGTGTGAGCACGTGTGTGCATGTGTATGTGCTTTTGTGTGTGTGCATATTCATATGTGTGCCTGCATATATGTGTGTACATATTTTTGTGTGCATTTGTTTGCACGTGTGCACACCTATGTGTGGATGAGTACATGGGTGTGGGTGTGTGTGGGTGTATGTGTTTACATAAGCATGTTTGCATGTGGGTACACATGTGCACGCGTGTGTGTTCATTTGTGTGTGCATATGCACATATTTGAGTGCACATGTGTGCATGTGTCCATGTATATGTGCTTGCTTTCATGTGTTTGTGTAAGCACGTGTGTGCATGTGTATGTGTTTGTGTACATGTGCATGGGTGTGTGTGTAAGCATGTATGCCTATGGATTTGTGTGTGTGCATGCTTATTTGTGTGCTTGTGTGTATGCATGTGCATGTGTGTGGGTATGGGCTTGTATTGGTGTATGTATTTATGCTTGCATGTGAGTTTGTGTGCTAGCGCTTGTGCATGTGTGGATGAGTGCATGTCTATCTGTGTGTTTTAGCTGTGTGTGATTGTATGTGTGTAAGCATCTGTGTGGGTATGCATGTGTATGTATGCACATGTCTGTGTATGCATGCATTTGTTTCATTGTGTGTGTTTTGGTGTTGTGTGGGTGTGTTTGTGCATATGTGTGTGTGCTTATTTGTGTTCATGGGTTCATGCATGTGTGCATGTGTGTGCAATCATATACACTTATGCACGCATACATGTGTGCATGTGTGGGTGTGTGTGGCTATGTGTGTGCTTGTGTATGTATGTATGTTTGTGTGTGTGCAAGTGTGTGTGCATATGAGTATGTGTTTATGTGTGTGTATATGTGCATTTGTGTCTGTGCATGCATTTGTGATTGTGTGTGCATGTGTGCATTAGTGTCTATGGATGTGTGAGTGTGGATGCACATGTGTGTGAATTTATTTGTGTTCTTTGTAAGCACAAGTGTGTGCATGCGACTACATTTGTGTGTGAATGTGCATGTGCATGTGTTCATGTGTGCTTGTTTGTGTCTGTAAGCATATTTGTGTGCATATTTATGTGTTATATGCCTATGTGTGTGTGTTTGTAGTTGGATGTGTTTGTGTATGTGCATGTGCATGCATGTGTGTTTGAGTGCATGTGTGTTTGAGTGCATGTGTGTTGGAGTGCATGTGTGACATTGTGTGTGTATGTGTACTTCTATATGTATCAGTGTGCATCCGTGTGCATGTGTGTGTGTGTCATGTGTGTGTTTTGTGGTCGTGTGCATGCATGTATGTACATGTGTGTGGGTGTATGTGTCCACGTGCTTGTTGATGCCTAAGAGCTTTTGTGTGTGTGTGTGTGCATGTGTATGGGTTTGTGTGTGTGCATGTGAATGTGTGTTGTTCAAGTGTGTAGGCATGTGTATGTGAGTGTGTGTGTGTGTGCACATGCATGCATCTTTGTGTGTGTGCATCTATGTACATGTGTGCAAGTCATGCATGCTTGCAAGCATGGAAGTGCTACTCTATGTGTGTGTGTGGCTAGGCGTGTGTGTACGTGTGCATGTGCATGTTTACATTTGCATGAGTTGCATTTGCATGGGTGTGTGTAAGTGTGGATGTGTCTGTGTCTATGTGTGTGTACGTGTGCATGTGCATGTGTGTGCATGTGCATGTGTGTGTGAAAGTTTATGTGCATGTCCTTGTGTTTTGTGTTTTGTGCATGTGTACATGCATATGTGTCTATGTATTTGTGCACATGTGGGTGTGTCATGTGTGTTTGTACTGTGTGTGTTACTTCACGCATGCATATATGTGTTTGTGCGTGTGTGTATGTGCATGTTCATGCATGTGTTTGCACGTGTGTATGTGTGTTCATTTGCATATGTGTTTGTGAGCATGTGTGTATTTGTGTATACATGCATGTGTGCATTTTTTAGTGTGTGCATGTGAGTGTATATCTATATGTGTTTATGTGTACCTGTGCATTTTTTTGAATGTTTATGTGCATGTGTGTCTATGTATGCTTATGTGTCAATTTGTTTTAACATGCATGTGTGTGCATGTGGATGCATGTGAGTATGTGTGCATGTGCATATGTTTGCTTGTCCAAGCACTTATGTTTGAGTGTTTGTACTTTCTCTGTGTATGTGTCCATTCATTTTATGTTTGTCTAAATGTAGGTGTGTATGCATGTGTGTGTGTATCCATGCATACATGAGTGTGTGGTTATGTGTGTGTGGGCACTTGAGCTTATGTGTATTTGGGCATGTGTGTGTGCTTCTGTGTGTGTATCCAATGGTGCATGTATTCATCTATGTGCACTCATGTGCTCATGTTCATGCAAGAGTGCATGTTTGGGTGTTGGTATTCTTGTGGGTGCGTATAATGTGCATTTGTGTGTCTTTGAGTGTGTTTACATGTGTGTAAATGTATGTGTGAGTATGCATGCATGTGTGTGCATTGCTACATGTGTGTGTAGGTGTGCATGCTCAGTTTTTTTGTATGTATATGTGTGTTCGTGTTTCTATGTTCTATGCATGCATGCATGCTAATGTACTTGTGTATGTACATGTGTGCATTTTTTCATGTGCATGTGTGTCTATGTGTGTGTGTGTGTGCACAGGTGCATGGATGCATGTGTTTGTGTGTGTTGTATACATATGCGGGTGCATGTGTGTTGTTGTTGTTGTTGTTGTTTGTGTGTGTGAGTATGCCTACGTGGGTGCACGTGTTAGCATGTGTGTCCATGTCCATGTTCAAGTGTGTTGCTCTATGTGAGTGTTTATATGTTGGTGTATGTGATGTGTGTGTTTGCATTTGTTTATGTGGCTGTATAAGTGCATGTGTGTGTGGGTATGTGCCTGCATACTTGTGTATGTGTGCATGCCCATATGTCTATGTGTGTGTAGGGGCATGTGTGTCGGTTTGTGTGTGTGTGTCTGATTGTGTGTGCAAGTGTGTGTGGGTGTGTGTAGATGTGTCTGTGTATTTGTGTGTATTAATGTGCTAGTGCACACATGTAAATATATGTATTTGTGTGTGTTTTTGGGTGTGACTATTTGTGTGTGTGTGTGTGCATGTGTTTGAGTGAGTGAGTGCATGTTTATGTGTGTGTGTAAGTGGAGGCACATGTGTGTATGAGTGCATCTATGTGTGTGTATGTGTGCATGTGGATGTATATGATTATGCATGTGTGTGTGAGTATTTTCATGTGTGATTGTTTGTGTATGTGCATGTGTTTGTTAGTGTGTATGTCCATGTGTCCAGGTGTGAGTGCTTGTGTGTGTGTGCATGTGCATCTATGTATGTGGACATGTGTGTGCAAGTTTGTGAGGTGGTGTTCCCACATGTGTACATGTACACATGTATTTGTTTGCATACGTGTGTGCTTATGTGTAGGCATGCGTTTGTGTGTGCATTATCTTGTGTATGTTTATGCTTATGTGCTCATACATTCACGTTCATGTATGTGTGTGTGTGTTCATGTGCATGTGTGAGTTTGTGTGCACATGAGTGCATTTATTTTTGTGTGTTTGTGCATGCGTGTGTTCTTGTATTAATGTGTGCATGTGTTTGTGTGCTTGTGCATATGTGTGTGTGCATGTACATGCCAGTGAACATGTGTGTGTGCTCATGTGTGTGCATATCTATATGCATGTATGTGGTTATGGATGTGCATGTGTGTGTACTTGCATGTGTGTAGGTGCATGTGTGTGTGCTTGTATGAATGTGTATACTTGTGCATGTGTTTGTGTCCTTGTGCATATGTGTGTGTGCATGCATGTGCAAGTGAACATGTGTGTGTGCTTGTGTGCTCATGTGCGTCCATGTGTGCATGTGTGTATGTATGTAGGTCTATATGTATGCATGTGGTTATGTGTGTGTACCTACATATGTGCAGGTGTGTGTGGGTGTCTAGAAGCATGTTTTTCTTATTTGTATGTGTATTTTTGAGTATGTGCCTGTGCGTGCATGTGTGTGTGCATGCACATATTTGTGTGCGTATTTGGGTGTACAAGTTTATTGGTGTGTGTGTGTATGTGTGCACGCATATGTGTGTGTATGATGATGTCGGTGTGCAGCTGTGTGTGTGCATGTGTGAGTGTGTGTGTGTCGTTTCTATGTATATGTGTGTCTACATTAGTGTGTGCACACACACAGATGTGTGTATGTCTCTACATGAGCATCTTTGTGTGTGTGCACGTGTGTTAATGTGCATGTGTGCATGTGTGTGTATGAGTGCATGCATGTGTATGTCCATGTGTCTTTGTGGGTGGACATAAGTGTATGTGTATGCATGTGAATACACATGTGTGTTTGCATGCATGTGTGTGTTAAAATGTATGTAAATGTTTGTGCATTGTGCATGTGTGCATTTGTTGTTGTTGTTGTGTGCGTGTCTTCATGGGCATGAGTGTGTGTGTGGTTGTGTGTGCATGTGTATGTTCATGCATGTCTGCACGTGTGTGTGTGTATGCATGTGTGTATGTGTGTGTGTATGTGCACGTGTGTGCATGTGAGCATGTGTATGTACTTGTGTCTTTGTGTGTGTGCATGTGTGTGTGTGTGGTTGTGTTAGTGCATGTGCATGTAGTGTGTGTGTGTTTGCTTATGAATGTGTGCATGTTTGTGTGCTCATGCTAGTGTGTGCGTGCACTTGCCTACTTGCAAGGGTTTATTTGTCTTCATGTTTGTGTATGTTTGCATGTTTTTGCTTGTGTTCATGTGAGTGCATGTGTGTGTGTGTGCGTGTATGCTTGTGCATGTGTGTGAAATGTGTGCATACTTGTGCATGTGTATGTGTTTGTGTGCATTCAAGAGGGGACATGTGTGTTTTCATGTGTTTACCTTTGTGTGTGTATGTGTGTGTGTGTGCTTTTGCATAATGCATGAGTGTGCATGTGCGTGTGTTTGTGTGTGCATGTGCGTTTGTGCACATATGTGTATACCTTTTCTTGCATTCATGTGTGCATGCACTTGCACATTTTTACATGCCTATGTGCTTGTATAGACACATGTGTGTGTGTGCATACACACCAATGTGCCCATGTGCTTGTGTGTTTATGTGCCCATGTCTACATAAGTGTATAAGTCTTTTTGTGTGTGTGCATGTGAGTGTGTGTATATGTGTGCATGTGTGCGTTTGTAAGAGTTTGTGCATAAGTGTGTGAGCATGCATCTTACTGTGTGTATGCGTACATGTATATGTGTGTGCATGCTTGTACTTTTGCATGTTTGTGTGCATGTTTTTATTTATGTGTGTGTATATGTGTGTGCATAAGCTTGTATATGTGTATGTCTACATGTGTGTGTGGTTTTCAATGTGGGGGCATCAGTTTATGGTAGTGTGTTTGTGTGTGTGCTTATATGTGCATGTCTGCTTGAATGCATGCATTATGTGCATGTGTGTGTTTGTGTGTGCGTGTGTCTTTGTGTATATGTGTGCTTACGTGTGTGCATGTATCAGTGTATGTGTGTGTATGTGTATGCATGTGTGCATTTGTGTGAGCACATTATGTGCATGGTGTTCATGCATGTCTGTGCAAGTGTGTGCATCTGTGTGTGTATATTTTTGTGTGTTTCAGTGCATGTTTGTGCATGTACGTGTGTGTTTGTGCAAATGTGTCTATATGTGTGTGGATATGTGCACCTACAAGTATGTGTACATGCGCTTAAGTGTGTGTGTGTGTGCATATGAATGTTTGTGCGTATGTGTTTTTGTATGTGTGCATACAAATGTGCATGAATGTGTGTGTATTTTTTGTGAGTGTATTCATGTGTCTGGATCTATGTGTGTGTTTGTCTGTCCATGCATGTGTATTTTTGTGTGCAAGTTAAACATGTGTGTTTGCTTACGTGCTTATGTGCATATGTGTATGTACATGTATTGTTGTGGGTGAGTGTGTGCATATGTACTTCGTGCATGTGTCTTCGTGGCATTTGTGTGCTTATATGTGTATGTGTTTGTATGCATAAGGGGGCACGTGTGTGTGTATGTGATTGTGCATGTGTGCATATGAAAATGTGTGACTATGTGTGTGTGCGTGTATTTGTTTTGCATGTTTATGTGCATGTGTGAGCATGCATGTGTCTACATGTGTTTGTTGTGTGCATGCATGTGTGTGTGTGCATACTAAATCTTTATGTGTGTGAGTGCATCTACATGAGTGTGTTTATATGTATGTGTGAGTGTGTGTAGTTATTTATGGGTGTTTTTGTTAAGTGTGTGTTTATGTGTGTGTGTGCATATGTGTGTGAGTGTGTGTGTGTGTGTGCACATACATGTGTGCATGCATGTTTATGTTTGTGCATGTATGAGTGTGTGTTTGCATGTTGGTTTGTATGTGCTTATGTGTGTGTTTGTACATGTCTGAGTGCATGTGTTTGTATGTACATGCACTTGCTTATTTGTGCATATGAGTGTATGTACATGCGTGTGTGTGTGCATGTAGATGTATGTGTGTATGCATGTGCGTGTGTATATGCACATATGTGTGCATGCATGTGTGTTTGCATAAGCATGTGTGTTTGTTTGTGTGTATGCTTATGCATAAGTATGTGTGTGTGTGCATGTGTGTCTAGTTGTGAGCATGAGTGTGGCTTGGTGTATCTACATGCATGTGGGTGCATTTGTGTGGGTACATGTGCATGTGTGTGCATTTGCATTTGTCTGTGTGTGTGTGCATCTAAGTGCATGCTTGTTTGCACGTGTATCTACATATGTATGTGGTGTGTGCATGAGTAGGTTTATTTTGGTGCATGCGAGTGTAAGTGCATGTGCATGTGTGTGTCTCTACGTGAATGTGTGTGTGCACGTATGTGTACGTGTGCATGTGTGTGAATGTGTGTGTGTTTGTGTGTGTGTATGTGTTTTTGTGAATACAAACATGTGTATGTGTGTGTGTGTGTGCAATTATGTGTGTTACTATGCATGTGTGTGTTTGTGTGCATGTGTGTCTAAATGGTTGTGTGCATGTGCATGTGTGCATGTGTGTATGTGTGTGTTCTCACACATGTGTGTGTGTGTGTGTATGTTTTTGCATGTGTGTATTTATCTTTTTGCATGTGTATGCTTATGCATATGCATGCATGTGTATGTTCATGTGCTTATGCGTACATATGTGTGTGTGCTTATGTGTTAGTGGGTACATGTATGTGTGTTTTTTCATGTTTGTTTGTGTGTTTGTATGTCTGCATGTGAATACATGTGTTTACATATGTGTATGTTTGTTCTTGTGTGTGCATGTGTGCGTGGGTGCACATGTGCATGCCATGCGAGTGCACAAGAATGCTTGTGCTTGTGTGTGTGTGTGTGCCATGGTGTATGTGTGCATGTGCATGCAAATGTGTTTGTACATGTAGTGCATATTTGTTTGCATGGATGTGCACAGATATGTGTGTGTATGTGTGCATTTTTGAGTTTTTCTTTGCATGCATAGATGTTAGCATTTGTGTGTGTACATGTGTGTGTGTGTGTGTTTGTGCATGTAGAAGTTTATGTCTCTGTAGGTGCGCACATGCATGTGTATACATGTGCTTTTACGTGTGTTTATGCATGTGGGTGAGTCTTCTTATACATCATTGTTTGCATTTGTGTGCACGTGTGTGTGCATGTGTGCACCATTTTTTGTATGCATGTGTGTATTGTTTTGCATTGTATGAGTAGGTGGTCGTCTGTGTGTGTGAGTGTGTTCATATGCGTGGGTCCATGCAAGCTTGTGTGTGTGCTTGTGCATGTATTTAGGTGTGTGTAAGCATGTTTGTTAGTGTGTGTGTCTATCAACATGAGTACAAGTGCTTGTGTGCATGTATGTTTGTATGTGTCTATATATGTGCATAAGTATGTGTGTGCCTATAAATACTTTTGCATGTTTGTGTGTATGCAAGCATGTGGGTTTGGGTATGTTTGTATGTGTGCATCTGTGTGTGTATGTGGACACATAGATGTGTATATGCATGAGTGTGTGTTTATGCTTATGTGTGTATTTGTGTGTGATTGACTATGCATGTGCATGTGTGTATCTATGTGTATACATGTCTGTTAGTGCATGTGTATATATTTGTCTGTGTGGTTTTGTGCAAGAGTGTGTGCATGTGTTTATGCATGTGTGTGTGTGTTTGCATGCATATGCATGTCTATTTGAGTGTGCATTTGTGTGCTTTGTATGTGCATGTGTGTGCATATGTGTGAGTTTGTGTGTGTATTCTTATGCATGCATGTTTGTGTGTGCATGTGTGTGTGTGTATGTCAAAAAGTATGTGTGTAGGTATGTATGTGTGTTTCTGTCTGTGCATATGCATGCACACACATATGTGCTTATCAGTGGAATGGTGCATGTGTGTGTGTTCATGTGTTTGGGTGTGTGTGTGTGTAACTATATGTGTATGTGTGCACATTTGTGTCCATGTGCACATGAATGCATGTGCACATGAATGCATGTGAGAGCATGTAGTAGTTTGTATGAGTGGTAGTGAATGTATGTGATTGTGCATGTGTATGCATGTGCATTCATGATTGTATACATGTGTTTGCATTTGCGTGTGCTTGTGTTCACATCTATGTAAGTGTGTGCATTTGCGTGTGTGTGTGTATTTGTACATGTGCGTGCACATGTGTTTATGCGTGGATGTGTGTACATACATGTATGTGTGTGCCTATGGTTGTGTGTGTGTGCATGCATTTGTACACGTGTGTGTATGTGAGCACACATGCGTGTGTATGTTTTAGTTTGAGTACATATTAGTGACATCTGTGTATGCATATGTGCTTGTGTAAGTGTGTGGGTACATGTGTAGGTGTGCTTATGTGAGTGTGCAGGTGCATATGTAAGTGTTCTTATGCATGTGTGTGCTTAAGTTTGTATATATGTGTGTGTGCATTGTGTGTGCATATGTGTGCATGTTGGGTGCTTGCATGCATGTGTGTATGTGTGTGTGCATGTGTATGCTGTGCTTATGAGTGTGTGTATGATTATCTGAGTTTGTGTGAACATGCATGCATGCTTGTTTGTGAGTTTTATGCATGTCCATTTACATACGTGTTCATGCGTGTGTGTGTGTATGAGCATTTGTGGGTGCATGTGCATTATTACATGTGTTTATAGGTGTGTGTGTGTGTGTGTGTGTGTGTCACTATGCCCATGCATGTGCGTATGTGTGTGTCTAACTGTATGTGCATGTGTCCATGCAAGTGTATGCGTGTGCATGTGCGTGTGTGAACGTCTACTTGTGTGTGAATGCTTACAGGTGTGTGTCTACATGTGTGTGTGTTTGTGTGTGTATGTGAGTGTGCATGTGTAGAGGGTGAGGTCTTTCTGTAGGTGTCTGTGTGTGTTCACATGCATATATTTTTGTGTGCATGCATGTGTATGTGCATGCATGAAGTATGCACATGCACACACATGTGTTCTTGTGTGTTGGTCTGTACATGTGTGTGTGTGCGTGCATGTGTGTGTGCAGGCATACATTTGTGTGTGTCTGCACTTGCATGTGTGTGGGCGTACATACATGTGTATGTTTATAGGTGTGTGTGTGTGTGCCTATGTATGCACATGTATGTTCATACATTTGTGTATGTGCATATGTGTGTGTGCTTGCTTGTGTGTGCCTATGTGTACGTTCATGTTTGCATGTACTTGTGCATGTGTGTGTTTGTGTGTGTGTACGTGCATGCGTGTGTGTTTGTGTGTGCTTGTAGGTGTGTGTGTGTGTGTCTGTGTGTGCATGAGTGTGTTGTGTCTATTTGGGTGATCTTGTGCATGTGTGTGCTTGTGTGCACATGAATGTGTTTGTGATCACATCTTTGTACATGTGTGTGTTGTGCATGGGTGTATGCATGTGTGCATGTGCATACATGTGTGTATGCAACTGTGTACGTGAGTGCATGCATGTATTATTTGTGCTTGTGCAGCTGCCTTTGTGTTCATTGTGTGTGTGTGCATAGGTGCATTCGTGCATTTGTATGTTTGTGGGTTTGTGTGTTGGAAGGGTAGAGGAGGTTGTGTAGCAGTGTGTGCATGTGCAATTCTTCTTGGGTGTGCATGTGTTTATGCATGCATGTGTGCAGGTGTGTATGTTTATGTATGTGTCTGTGTGCATGCATTTATTTGTGTGTCTTTTTCTTTGTCTATGTGTGCAGGTTGGTGTGTATGTGTGTATGCATTTTTGTGTGTGCAAATCGTGTGCATATATGTGTATGCATTTTGTGTGTGCATGTATCGATGTAAGCACATGTGCATGTGTTGATGGTTTGTGAGTGTTTATGTGTGTAAATGTGTACACATGCATATGTGCATATGGGTGCATGCATCCATGTGTTTTCATGTGTTTGTGCATATGTGTGCATGTCTACAAGCATGTGTGTATTTGTATGTTTATGCATGTGTGCGGGTTGCTATATGAACTTTTGTGCATGTGTGCATGTGATTGTGAATGCACAACCACGAGTGTGTATGTGTATGTGCATGTGGGTGCTTGTTCATGTATGATTGTATGTATGTTCCTATTTGTTTGCATGTGTACACTTGTGTGTGTGTGTGCACATTCGCATAGGCTCGTGCACATGTCCATGTGTGCTTGTGTGTGTCTGTCTGTCTGCATTTGTTTTTGTGTGTGTGTACGAGTGTGTGTATTATCAAGTGCATGTGTGCATCCTTATTTGTGTGTGTGTGTGTGTGTATGCGAATGTCTGTGTGCATCAGTGTGCGTCTATGTTTGCATGCTACTGCACTTGTGTGTACATGCATGATTGTGTGTGTGCTTGTGTATTTGTATTTGTGTGAGCCTGTGTATGTGCATGTATGTGTACTTATTAATATAATCTTTTATGGAGCTAATGCATAAGAGAGGTGTGAGTTGTATTTTTAAACTTTTTGATATTTTTAAAATCTTTTCTTAAATTAAAAGTTGGCAATCATAAAACTAATGATTTAATAATTTTACAAAATTAAAATATAAAAACAATGGAAATTTTATAATTTAAAAAACATTTTTAATAGAAATATTTATTACCTGATAAAAATAATTTTCATTAATTTCTTTCATATACATTTTTAATTAAATATCATTAAGAAAGAGAAATGTCATAAATTAAATAATAACAAAAATTAAAAAATGACGAGATTTTTAGGTAGTTTGACCTAACTTGTGCCTACATCCAACACCATTCAACCAAACTAGGATTCTAATCACAAAGTCACTCTCTTGCCATAGTATGTAGAGATAATCTTTACAAAGCACACCCTTTTATGATAGTAAGTAGGTTTACTATTAAAATCTTAATTATAAAGCTTACAATATTAAAGCACAATACAAAATAATAGTTGACTACAATGTTTCACTTTTCACTAGTAAAAGCATACATGACACAAGTTTATATACTATAATATCAAAATATGAATGTGCATTTTAAAAAGTTGAGACAATTTAAAAGATTTAGCTTTAAAATATTAAATCCAAAAGATTTATCAATATGCACTAACGTTATTAAGAAAAATGGAATCAATAAAGATCATACTTTAATATGATCTTTTATTGAAATATAAGTAAGGAATAAATAAATAAATAATCAATTGTAAAGAAGTCACCAATAACATGTGTAATCGAAGAGAATGCTTAAGCAAGAAAAAGAAAAAATGAGTTACAAATAGGACTCTAGCAAAGATGTCAAATTGGTTTTGCACCTTCACTTTGGCAAATATTAATGTATCAAGGTTAAAATCATCAACCCTCAAACTCTTAAGGTTGCTTTATTTATATTAGAATATTTTATACTAAAATAGATTTTTTTTAAATGATTAGAAAGGCACTCTCAAAGTAGTTGTTACATTTTGACATCCAAAACAAATGCAAACAACTTTCTAAAGTATTTATTACGAGTGGGAACAAGTACTACTATCTTATCTAGGAGGATGGAACAAAAGTTTCATGATCAGAATACTGAATAAAGGGTTTAGATCTAATCCAAGATAGAATTGATCAAGACCATTAAATCCTACATGCTAGATGGATGATGTTAATGCGCAAGAGCACTATTCACAAAGACGAAGATGATCTCACTCAATTGATTGAGCTTTATGGATGGATGGCTAGATGAAATGAATTATTCATATTTACAGGGAAAATGTCAACCATTTGATCAGGTTTTATAGATGGATGGTAGATGAAAATTATTATTCAAAATAGTGGATATTATCTCATTTGTTCGATCAAGCATGTCAAATGAATGGTTAGATGGAATCTGTAGTTCATAAAAATGTATGCAATCTTGATTGTTCAAGCATGAAAATTCATAATTGAATGGCACTGATTCGCTTTAGTTCGAAAGCAAATAAGGTCACTTTTTAGTCCCAGATCACAAGCTTTTATATGGTGTTTAGAATTTATAATTCTTCCTCTATGCAAAAATGTTAGCCTAATGGGGTTGACTACCGTTGGTTCTCTTAGCCCATTACACCTAAGCCTATTTGGGAGTTATTTCCTTGTCTAACTTAATCTAAGCTACATAAGGAATTATGTCATGATCGAGACTCAAGCTTGACCTTATTTGATTCACCCTGTCTCCTGACTTGTGACTCCTTAAGGCTTATTGCACACCAATAGTTTGAGCCATTTGGCTTGAGCCTTTAGGCTTGGCCTATGTAGATGGTTAAGCAAAATAATTTTTAAGACACCTTTTAATTTTTTTACCATCTAAAGTATTTTTGCAGCAATTAAAATAAATAAAATATTTTTATAAGTACTAAAAAAGAAATTTATAATAAATTAATGATCACACAAGTGGATGAATGATGCTATACAACTTAATTATGTCATATGTAAATGATAAGATAAATAATCAAACTAGTAGATGTTTTAGAGATTGACTCTTAATGGTTAGCTACTCTACTAAGAATTTATCAATGACTTCTTGATATGTAATTTAAGCAACAGTTGTAGCATGGCCACCATCAATACCTGACATTGCTTCACTTGTGGATTGCTCCATGAAACATTTGGTTAATAATTCTTTATTTAATTTATCTTACAAGAGCTTGAGATGTATGACCTAAAATGCACTTAAGGAAAGTATTAGAGAAACTATCACAATGGTTTTTTTATTATGAAAGAAGAGGTTCTATTAGCAATGGTATAATAATATCTTCTTTTGATGATAGCAAAACAATTGATAAAATAGTGAAATAAAAAGATATAAATCATGGAAGCATACATATGATCCCCTATATTCTTGCCTCCCCTCAATATATGAAATTCATATAATTATACCACAAACTTAGGATATAATAAATGTTTATTATTTCACACATATCTCTCCTCTTTTTCCTTATGCATCAAAAGATGAAATAAGACTAAAACATGCAAACAAGGACTACACATAATAATATTATTTATACATAATTTGTCCTTAAACTATCAAGGGTACAAGTAATAATAAATCTTTACAAAATATTATGTCAAAAAAAAGGATTTATTAATTAATAAGCATAAACAAAGTTAATCATCAAACTTTATAAGAAAAATATTAACAATCAAATACAAATATAACAATACTAATTTATTGTCATGCACTCTATCTTTGTTTAGTTTAATAACATTTACGATTTTTAACTTTATCACTCTCTTTATATGTATTTTTGTTAATTCTTATAAAAGATCAATTTAAAATAAATCTATGAGATTAAATATCATACAAGGGTTTCCCTCCTTTTAAGTTCAAAAAGGTAAAAGGATATACAATATAATGATGGATATGCATCTATAAGTTCTAGGAAATGCACTTAATTCCTAATAAGTAACTACTTATTAAAAATTCTAACTATAAAGGCTAAAAGAGTTTACTTATAGAATTTAATTGTGAATTTAACACAATGATATGCACCAATAAAGATTTATTATTTCATTATTTTAAATCACTTTCATAGCATAACAATAACAATTTGATATTTATCTAAAAAATTATTTCTTTAATCTTAATTATTGAATGTTTTAATTAATAATGACCAAGGGCACACATAATAGATAAACATGTTAACTCTCTCTAAGTTTTAGCACTAGACTCTCCTCCTTTAATAGTCACTCAAATGGGTTAATCCTACTTAGGAAGAATGTATCCTTGTGAAAGGTTTAAACAGATAATGATTTGGTAAAAAGAATCTTTTATTATTACAAGAAATACTACATTTCAAAGTTCATCTACAACAAGATGAAATAATAGAATAATAATTTCACAAAATTCTTTTAATTATTTCAACAAATCTTTAACTTTTAGACTTTATTACTTGTTTCTTTAATTTCTAATAAATCCTTTAATATTTTAACATTTATGAACACTATCTATCATAATAATCTCCAAGTTGAATTCTTATAGATTCTATCTTTGGAATTCATAACTTACATCAGTCCAAAAAAATTTCATTTACATCACATGTAATAATTAATTCAATAAAAAGCATATACCATTAATGATGCACTAAATAGATTCATATTGCTTCTATCAACAACTTAATAATCAAAGTAAAAACCATATTAATCTAGTGTTTCATGACAACAAATCAAAAAATATCATAAACCTTGATACTCTCATCTTCCTAAAACTCTTGTAAGTAAGCTAGCATTTGGCATTCAAGTTATATATGAAGACATGATCTATTAAATTTCTCTAAAGAGATCTTAAATAATTCTTACAAAGCTACTAAGAAGATTAAATAGCTTATCTTAAAAATAAGGTCCACAAACATTTTTCAAGTGAGTCACATACAAACTAATAATGCAAATTTTGTCTTGATCGGTCCTATTTGCGGAGATAAACAAATATAACTATCTAAGCTTTAAATTTAGAAACCCAAAGCATCTCGAGTTTAATTATGATAGTGTGTGATTGTAATGTATTTGTAAATGTATTTCTCAAATATGTTCCCTTAGAAATCCATACATATTTATCTCACTTTAAATAAATGGATTTTCTAACTCAACAATTGTAAGAAATATGTCCATGCCTATCACAATAATTAATACAACTTGGAATTTAGCATGAAATTGAAAAGTGTGTAAACTAGTATTATTTTTATCATATAGTTATATGATGAAGAATGTTTATGATTTTCAATCTATATTTTTGAATCAAATAAGATGTAATATTAGAATTTGTATTCACACTACTATTATTTCTATTCATATGAGGTGGAGCATGTATAGGAACATATGAATGAGGATAAGAAGTAGAAGAATATGAAGGTACACAAACAAATATTTTTTTTAAATCATTTAACTCTTTTTATACCAAACCAATATTTGTTATGTTTTCTTTTAAAATAAAATATTATTTTCTTAAATACATTTTTTCACATTCAAAGAAATAATACATGAATTGCCTAAGGCTAACGATGTCTCACATTCATCAAATTTACTTTGCAAGGTACTTAAATTAGTAGCATGTGTAAGTAAATCACTTTAAAGTTGTTCATTTCTAAGTTTAAGCTCATTATATTGTCATTCTAATAAGTAAACATGATGCTCTTGTTTGTCATATTTTACTTTAAGTCTAGCATACATTCTAATCAATTTTTTATGCATAACTATAAGTTTGTCAAAAGAAATAATCAATTCATCATTGCTAACAATATGATTATCACTATTAGCAAAAGAAATATGTTCTGCACCTTGGAATCAAGAGACTTATCTTGAGGTGCATAAAGCTTCTCTCTTCGTCTTTCTCCATTTCATTTTCTTTATTTCTAATTTGGTTCTTATCTTTGGTAGGAAACATAACCTGTTTGTCATATAAAATTTCTAGTCCCTATGTGGCCTCCAAAAAATTTTTAGATGACAAATATTAATTCTAATGACAAAGAAAAATAAAAATAATTCATTTCTTTAGCATTTGGTGTCTTAAACTTCTATATTATTAATCAAAATCATTTTAAATAATAAACAAATTTTTAAAGGAAAACCATAAATCAAAATAAATATTTAAAATAAGAGGTTTAAAATCATTTTTCTATAAAACAAAATTTTGGCCTTCAAACATAGGTGGATCCATGTAGTTAACAATATAAGGAATAGTTCACCACACAATAAGGAATGCAAAAGATGAGATCTCTTAAGAATTTCATCCCTCGATATAACCTGCTTTGATACCACTTGATTTAATCTATGCCGAGGAAATGTTTAAAAGTGGCGGGGAGGGGGATAATTGTGCGACTTTTCGCTATTTTTAAAATATTTTCTTAAATAAAAATTTATAAATCATAAAATTCTTTTTTTAATAATTTTGTTAAATTTTAAAATGTAAAAATAAAATAAAATTTTTAAAGTTCTAAAGAAGTTTTTAATAAAATATTTTATGCATAATAAAAACAATTTCTATAAATTTCTTATATATGTGTATTTAATTAAATATTATTAAATAGAAAAATATCATAAATTATATAACAATAAAGAAAATAAAAGTGAAGAGAGATGTTAGGCAGTTTGATCAAACCTAAGCATACATTTACCCCCAGTTAACATGATCAAGAATCCACTAACAAAGCCACTCTTTTTCATTATGGTAGGTAGAGGTAACATTTGTAAAGTACACCTATTTATCATAGTAGGTAGAGATTCACTATCATAATCTCAATTATAAAATCTTATAATATTAAAGTGAAATACAAAATAATAATAAGCCATAATGTTTCATTATTTACTTATAACAGCACAAATAGCATAAGTCTATCAATTAGGATTCCAGAATAGGAATACATATACGAAAAAAGTTGAAAAATCTAAAAGATTTAGTTTTCAAATATTAAATCCAAAACATTTATTAAAATGCTTTAACATTATTAAAAAAATGGAATCAATAAAAAACTTACTTTAATATGAACTTTTCTAGAAAACTATAAAAAGAATAGGGAAATAAATAATTAATTTCAAAGAATTCACAAGTAAGATGTGCAATCAAAGAAAATTATGATGCAAGAAATAAGAAAATTGAGTTACAAACTAGACTCCAATGTTGAAATCAGATTGTAATTTTCAATTTTACACTTTATCTTCCCAAAAAAATTAATGTAAAAAGTTTTCAAGCATTTATCCTCTATCTTTTATGACCCCTCTATTTATATCACAATATTTAATTAAAATAATTTTTTTAATGACTACAAAAGGTTACCTAAAATAGACAATATAATTTGATGTTCAAAACAAACACAAACATCTTTTTGAAACACTAATTATGAGTAGGAATGGTGATCGCCATCTAATCTTGGATGACAAAATAGGAACCACTCAAATAGAATATTGAACAAAGGGTCCATATCTAATTCAAGTGAGATTAATGTAGACCATTATATTTCACATTTATGATGGATGGTGTTGATGGGCAAGAGCACTATTTATAAAGGTAGTGATAATCTCATTCATTCAATCAAGCTTTATAGATGGATTGCTAGATGAAATATACTATTCACAAATATAGAGAAGCTCATAATTATTCGATTAGGATTTACATATGGGTAGTAAGATGAAAATTATTATTCAAAATGGAAAAATATCTCATACATTTCATCTAGCTTGTTAAATGAATTGTTTGATGGAATTTACCATTCATAAAGGTGATTGTGATCCTAATTGTTTGATCATGTAAATGTATAATTAGATGCCACTAGTTTGCTCCAGTTCAATAGAAAACAAATCTAATTTTTAGTCCTACATTACATGCTTGTATATGATTTTTACCATTTATAATACTTCTTTCACACATAAAGGTTTTGCCTAATGGATTTGTCTTTCTCGTGGTGCCTTTAGGAAGTAATGACCCATGTCACCTATGTATATATTTATAGATCTGACCTAACCTGATCCTATTACTTAATAGTATATGAGTCTTCTTAAAATGTTATGCCTAAGTCAGTTCAAGAGTTGTTTCTTAACCTAATTTAATACACTTAGACTTGGGCTTGACAAGATTTGGTTTATTCGATCCCCAAAACTAAAGCTCCCCAAGGACTATTGCCAAGAAGTAGTTAGAGCCACTTGGCCCCTAGCTTTTGGGCATAGTCATGTGTGGGCTGCTAAGTCAAATTTTTTTAAAGTCATCTTTTAAATATTAATTATTTTTTTTACTTTTAAAATAGTTTTATAGCTATTAAAGAAAATAAAATATTTTTAAAGTATTAAAATAAATTTTTATTAGAAAATAATGATCATGTAAGAGAATGAATGGTGTTATGCAACCTAATTATGACATATACAAATATGTGATACGATAAATGATAGAACCAGTAGTTTTTTTAGAGATTAACTTCTAATGGTTTGCTACTCTACCAATAATATGATCAATAGCTCCTTGACAAGCCATTTTAGTTATAGTTATCACAAGGTCACCATCATAGCTTTACATTACTTGGGTGCATGTGCATTCTATGTTTAGGCATGTGTGTTCATGTGCACATCTTTTTGTGTGTGTGTGTGATTTTGTATGTGTGTGTGATTTTGTATGTGTGTATGTGTGTGTGTGTCTCCTTGTGTAGATGTGTTTGTGTATGCATTTCAGTGTGTCTCTATGTGAAGGGGGGCATGTGAGTGTATAAATGTGTATGTGTGTACATATGTGTGCATTTATGCATGCACATGGGCATGTGCACACTTGTGTGTGCATGTTTATATGTGTGTATGCTTCATGACTGTTTATGAGTCTTTGTGTGTGAGTGTGTGTTTGTATGTTTGAGCGTGTGTTTATACATGTATGCATGTGTGTGCATATATGTTTGTGTCTTTGCATGCATATACATGTGTACATGTGTATATTTGTGTGTGCATGTGTTGGTGCATTTGTGTATTTACTTGTGCATTTGTGTGTATTTACATGTGCATTTGTGTGTGTGTGTTTTTGTGTGTGTATGCATTATGCGTGTGTATGCATGTATGTGCCTACATGCTTTTGCATATGTATGTGCGTGTCTAGGCATGTGTGTGTATGTGATTGTGATAGGTGTTCATGTGTGTGTGTATGTGCATCTATGTTTGCATGCAAGTGCATGAGTTGGTGTGCATGTGTTAGTTCTAGTGCATGTACGTATGTGGACATGTGGGTGCCAATATTTATTCTTACATGTGTGCCAATTCATGTGCGTATGTGTGTGTATACATCTACATATGTGTGCATGTGTTTATGTAGCCATGCATGTGAGTGTATGTGTGTGTGTGTACACTTTTGAGCTAGTGTTTGTGCTTGTGTGCGTGTGCATGCATTTTGGTGTGTGCATACGTGTAAACATTCATGTGTGTGCTTGTCCTTATGCATGTGTTTGAGTGTACTTGTATCTATGTGTGTGTGCATGTTTGTTCCATTGAGAGTGCATGTGTATGAGTGTATGTGTTTGTGTGCATGCATGTGTGTGTATGTATTTACATGTGTGTACATTTGTGTATGCATGTGTGTATGCTTGTGTGCATGTTGATGTGAGCATCTGTGTATGTGTGTGTGCATTTATGTGTGTGAACATGTGCTTATGCATGCATGTGTTTCTATATGTGTGGGTGTGCATGTGTTCATGTGTGTCTGTCTACAGGTGTGTGTGTAGGTGTGTATGATTGTTCATGTATGTCTACTTGTGTGTTCAAGTGTTCTTGTTCATGTGTGTATGCGGGTGTGAACGTGTATGGATGCATTTCTGCATTTGTGCAAATGTTTGTGCATATGTATATGCATGCATGTGCATGAGTGTGTGAGCACATGTGTGCAGGTAGATGTGTGTGTGTGTGTGCTTGTGTGTGTGCAAGTGTATGTGTATGTGCATGTATATGTGTGTATGTATGTGAGTGTCTTCATGATCATGTGTGTGTTTGTACGTATGCGTGTCTTTGTGTACGAGAAAATAGTAAGTTTATGTTTGTGTGAGCACATGTGTGTGTTTGTGCATGCATGTACTTATGCATCTTCATGTGCTTGTTTTTGCTTTTGTATATGCTAGTTTTTTTTTGCACATGTGTGTGTGTGTATGTGTGTGAGTGTGTTGGTGTGTGTGCACTCATGTGTGTGTTGGTTTGTGTGTATGTGCTTATTTTTGTGTGTTTGTGTGTGTGCAAGTGTGTGTGTGATTTGAGAGTGTGGGTGCATACAAGTGTGCTTGTGTGCATTCATTCATGTACATGTCCTTGTGTGTGTGTGGGAATACGTGCATGTGCGTGTGTTTGTGTGTGTACATGTGAGTTTTTGTGTGTGTCTATTTATGTGTTGTACTTTAGGCATGCATGTGCGTAGATGTGGGTGTGTTTGTGGGAGAGTTCATGTGCCTATGTTTGTGTGCACCTAGAAGTATGTGTATGATTTTGTGTGTTTATATGTGTAGATATGTGTTTATGTGTGTGTGAGAGAACATATACATGCATGTTCTTATGTGCTTGTGTATGCATGTGTGCATGCTAGTATGTGTGGAAGCATGTGTGTCCATGTGGGTATACGTGTGAACATGGGTATGTGTAGCTATGTGCAAGCAAGTGCAGAGGTGTGTGTGGGTCAACATGCTTGTCATGCATACACACATGTGTACATTTGTGTGTGTGTGTGTGTATGTGCATGTGTTTTTGTGTATGTGCATATTCATATTTGTAAGTGCATGTTTGTGTGTATATACTTGTGTGTGTGTGTGTGTATGCATGTGTGTGTGCTTTTGTGTGCATATATGCACACTTGTGCATGGATGAGTACATAGGTGCGGGGGTGTGTGGGTGTATTTGCCTTGTGTCTATGTGCAAGCATAGTTTTGTACGTGTTTACATCTTTGTATACACCAAACATGTGTCTATGTGTGTGAGTGTGTGTGCATGTGCATATGTGCCTTCATATGTTTATGTGTATGTGTGTGCATACGTGTTCGCATACATGTGTTTGCATGTGTGTATACAAATGCATGTGTGTGGGTTTGTGTGTGTGTGCATGTGTTTATATTTATGTGCACATGTGTGCATATGTGTGCATGTGTATGTGCATGCTTGTTTATGTTTATTTGAGCACGTGTGTGCATGTGTATGTACTTGTGTGCATGTGCATGTGTGTATGCTCATGCAAGTGTGTGTATGCATGTGTGTTTGTGTGCAATGTGTATGGGTGTAAGCTTGTATTGGTGTGTGCATTTGTGCTTGCATGTGAGTGTGTGTGCTTGTGTATGTGCATGTGTGGATGATTGCATGTCTATCTCTATGTTTTAGGTGTGTGTGTATGGGTGTGTATGTGTATAAGTATGTGTATTAGTATGCATTTATATGTTTGCACATGTGTGTGTATGCATTTGTGTGTTTCATTAAGTGTGTGTGTGTGTGTGTGTGTTGGTGCTGTGTAGTGTGTTTGTGCATATGTGTGTGTGAGCTTGTTTGTGTGCATGTGTCTATACAATCATGTGCATTTGTGCTTGCATGCATGTGTGCTTGTGTGGGTGTGTGTGGCTGTTTGTGCTTGTGTATGTATGTATATGTGAGTGGGCAAGTGTGTGCACATGTTATTATGTGTTTATGTGTGTGTATGCATGCATATGTGTGTGGCTGTTTGCATTTTTTTGTGTTATAGAGGCATGACTATGAGCATTCAACTAATTGTGTGTGTGCAAATATGCATGTGCATGTGTGTCGATGTGTTGTTCGTGTCTGTAAGTGTATTTGTGTGCATATTCATGTGTGTTATGCACATGTGTGTGTGTATCTGATTGTGTTTTTGTGTGTGCATGTGCATGCATGGGCATATCCATGCTTGTGTGTATGACTGTGTGTATGTGTGATTGTGTGTGTGTGTGTGTGTACTTGTGTATGTATTAGATTGTGTGTTCGTGTGCATGTGTGCCTATGTTAGTGCTTTGTGTGTGCATGTGTTTTCGATAATTGTGCACATGCATGTACATAAAATATATCTACATGCTTGTTGATGTCTAAGTGTGTGTTTATGTGTGGGTTTGTGTGTGTGCATGTGCATGTGTATTATGCAAGTGTGTAGGCATGTGTATGTGGGTGTATGTGTGTGCACATGCATACATGTTTGTGTGTGTGAGCTCATTCATTCTTGCAAACATGTAAGTGAGAGTCTGTGTATGCATGGGTGTGTGGCTATGTGTGTGCGTGCATGTGTGCATGTGCATGTGTGCAAGCATGTAGTTTCATGATTGTGTGTGTGGGTGTGTCTATGTCTATGTGTGTGTATGTGTGCATGTGCATGTGTGCGTGAAAGTTTGTGTGCATGACCGTGTGTTTTGTGCATGTGTGCAAGCACATGTGTCTAAGAATTTATGTGCATGTGTGCATGTGAGTGTATATATACGTGTGTGCGTGTGTGCATGTGCATTTGTTTGAATATTTGTATGCGTGTGTGCTTGTGTGTCAATGTGTTTTAACATGCATGTGTGTGCATGCGGGTGTATGTGAGTATGTGCACATGTGCATATGCTTGTATGTGTATGCACATATGTGTGAGAGTTTGTTCTTATCAGTGTGTTTGTGCCCATGTATTCCATGTATGTCTGTGCAGGCGTGTATGCATGTGTATGTGTGTATCCATGTGTATGTGAGTGTGTGGTTGTGTGTGGGTACTTGAACATGTGTGTATTTGTGCATATGTGTGTGTGCATGTGTGTGTGTGCATGTGTGTATGTGTTAATGTGTGTGCACTTATTTGCTTATTTGCGAGCATGAGTGCCTGTTCGGGTGTTGGTATTCTTGTGGGCTTGTATGTGCATGTGTGTGTCTTTGAGTGTGTTTGCATGTACCTATATGTGTTTGTGCATGAGTATACATGCATGTGTTTATATGTATATGTGTGTGTGCATGCATGCATGTGTATGCATGCATGCTTGATTTGTGTGTATGTATGTGTGTGTGCCTGCTTTTATGTTCTATGCTTGTGTGTGCTTGCAAATGTGTGTGTGTGCATGTGTGTCTATGTGTGTGTGTGTGTAGGTGTTTGGCTGCATGTGTTTTTGTCTGTTGTATACATATGTGGGTGCATGTGTTTGTTGTTGTGTGTTTATACGATTGTGCCTACATGGGTGCATGCACATGTGTGTATACATGTGCATGTGTGTGTGAGTTTGTGCATATGCGATAGCATGTGTGTTCCTCTATGTGTATGTGTATGTGATTGTTTGCATGGTGTAGGTTTGTGCATATGTTCATGTGGCTATCCAAGTGCATGTGTGCATGGGTATGTGTTTGCATGCTTGTGCATGTGTGCATGCATGTGTGTGTTTGTGTGTGGAGGCATGTGTGTGGATTTGTGTGTGTGTGAGCATGCATTATTGTGTTTGTGCATTTTTGTGTGCGAGTGTGTGTGTGTGCACACATGCATACATTTGTTTGTGTTTATGTGTTAGTGCACACATGTAGATATGTGTATCTGTCTATGTGTTCATGTGTTTCGCTATTTACGTGTGTGTGTGTGTGCGTGTTTGTGTGAGTGAGTGCATATGCATGTGTGTGCATAGAGGTTCATATGTGTACAGGTGCATCTATGTGTGTGTATGTGTGCATGTGCTTGTATATGATTATGTATGTGTTTTTCTATATCTATGCATGGGTGTTTGCTTGTGTGCATGTTGGTATATGTACATGTGTTTGTTAGTGTGTATGCCTATGTCTGCATGTTTGAGTACTTGTGTGTGTGTGCCTGCTTGTGTGGTCATGTGCCCACATGTGTATATGTATGCATGTATGTGTGTTTGCATATGTGTGTGCATATGTGTATGAATGTGTGTATGTGTGCATTATCTTGTGCATGTTTGTGCTTGTGTGCTCACACATGCATGTTTGTGCTTGTTCATGTATGTGTGTGAGTTTGTGTACATGTGATTACATGTGTTCATGCATTGGTGCATGTATGTGGGTGCATGTGCATGTGCTTGTATGAATGTGTGTACATATGCATGTGTTTGTGTCCTTGTGCATATGTGTATGTGCATGCATGTGCAAAAGAACATGTGTGTGTGCTTGTGTGCTCATATGTGTGCATGTGTGTATATGTGCATGTCTATATGCATGTATGTGGTTATGTGTGCGTGCATGTGGGTGTTCCTGCATATGTGTAGGTGTTTGTGGGTGTCTGTATGCATGTTTTCTTATGTATGTGTATTTATGAGTATGTGCATGCATGTGCATGTGTGTGTGTGGTTGGGTGTGCATGCCCATTGGTGTGTGTGCTTGTGTTTGTGTGCCCGTATATGTATGTGTTATGTGTGTGTATAATCATGTCTATGTGATGTTGTGTGTGCATGTGTGAGTGTGTGCATGTCATTTCTATGTGTAAATGTGTGTCTGCATTCATGTGTGCATGCACACGAATGTGTGTGTGTACATGTGCATCTTTCCGTGTGTGAATGTGTGCATACAAGTTCATGCGTGTCTGTATGTATGTGTGCATGTGTTTATGCATTTGTGTGTGTGTGTGCAAGAACGTACACAAGTGTATGTTTCATGTGTGTGTGTGCACCTATGTCTTTGTGTAGATGAGTATGCGTGTGTGTGTGTGTGTGCATATGCATATGCATGTGAGTGCATGTGCAAGTGAATGTGTGAGTGTGCATGCATGTGCACGTCTATGTGTGCATGCACATATTTTGTTGTGTGTGTGGCACGCATGTGTGGGAACAAATTTGTGTGCATGTTTGTGGGTTGTTGTATGTATGTGTGTGCACATGTGTGTGTGTGTGTGCATATGTGTCTATGCATGTATATGTATAAAAGTTTTTGTGTGGGTGCATAAGTACGTGTGCATGTGCATGTTTCTATGTATGTGTGTGCAGGAGCATGTGTGCATGTGTACATGCATGGTTGTGTGTGTAGGTCTGCATGTGTGTGTGTATGCCTCTATGTGTGTTCGTTTCTGTGTGTGTATGTGTCCATATGTGTACGCATGTGCATTTGTATATGTGTGTGCATGTGTATTTGTGAGTGTCTATGTGTGTGCATATCTCTATGTTTGTTCCTATGTGTGTATGTGCATGTGTTTGTGCATGCATGCATTTGTGTGCATGTGCATGTCTGTTTGTCTATATTGGTCGATTTGCTTGCATGTGTATGCATGTGAATACACATGTGTGTTTGCATGCATGTGTGTGTTAGAGTGCATGTATGTGTGTGTGTGTGTCTATGTATGCTTGTGTGCATATGTTGTTGTTGTATGTGTGTGTCTTCAAGGGCATGAGTTTGTGTGGCTATCTATGCATGTATGTTTGTGCATGTGTGTGTAAGTATGTGTGATTATGCATTTGTGTATGTGTATGGGTGTAAATTTGAGCTTGTGTATGTACTTGTGTGTGTGTGCAAGTGTGTTTTTGTGCTTGTGTGAGTGCATGTGCATGTGAGTGTGTTGTGTGCATATCATTATGTGTGTGTGTGCTGGTGTATATATGTACATACGTGCATTTTTTTATGCATGTGTTTTTGTTTGTGTGCTCATGCGAGTGTGTGTGCTTGCTTACGTGCAAGTGTGTATATGTCTTCATGTATGTGTATATGCATATTTTTGAATGTTTGTACATTAGTGTGCATGTGAGTGCATGTGTGTGTGTATGCATGTGTGCATGCTTGTGCATGTGTGTTTTCATGTGCATTTGCCTCTTTGTTTGTGTGTGTATGCTATCACATGAATGTGTTTGCATAGTGACTGCATATGCATGTGTGTGCATATGCATGTGTTTGTATGTGTGTGTGTTGGAGCACATGTGTACATGTGTGTGCTTGAATTCTTGTGTGCATGTGTGCATGCACTTGCACATATTTGCATGTGTGTGTTTGTGTGCTTGTGCACATAGCAATGTGCACATCTGCTTGTGTGTATGTGTGCCAATGTTTATGTGAGTGTGTATGTCTTTTTGTGTCTGTGCATGTGAGTGTGTGTATATATGTGCATGGTCGTGCGTCTATGTGTGTGTTTGTAAGTGTTTGTGCATAAGTGTGTGAGCATGCACGTGAGTGTGTGTACATGTGCATACATATGTGTGTGCATGCTTGTGTTTGTGCATGTTTTTGTTTGTGCGTATGTGTATATGTGCATGTGCATATGATTCTATATGTGTATGTGAGAATTTATTTGTGTATGCATGTGTATGTGTGTATGTGTGCATGGTTGTGTGTGAGTGCGTCGGAGTGTATGTTAGTGCATTTGAGTGTGTGTGCTTATATGTGTGTGTGGATGCATGCATGTTTTCTTGACTACATGCATTTGTGTACATGTGTGCATGGTGTGTATGTGTGTTCATGTGTGTGCATGTGTGTGAGTACTTGTGCATGCATATATGTGTTTGTGTGCATGTGAGTGTGTGTCTCCCTATGTGTGTGAGTTTGTGTGCATGTGTGTGTGCTATCCATGCATGTGTGGATGTGAGTATGATGTATGTGTGTGCATCTACCCACATGTGTATGCATATGCACATGTGTGTATGCTTGTTTGTGCTTGTATATATGCATGTGAGCTTGTGTATGTGTGTATGTGTGCATGTGTGTATGTTCCTATCTATTTTTGTCTGTGTGCATCTATGCATGCATGCGTGTGTTTCTGGCTACATGTGTGTGCATATTGGTGCACTTGTGTATGTGTAGCTATTTGCATATAAGTCTATACATCTGTGTATATGTGTGTGTGTCACGTGTGTGTGCATGCATATTTATGTGTATGTGGTTTTTTTCTGTGTGCATGTTCATTGGTATGTGTGTGTGTGTGGGGTGGGGGTTTTGTGTTTGAGTGTGTGTGTGTGTGAGTCCATAAGCATTCGTGCATACGTACGTGTGTGTATGTGAATGTGTGCACACATTCACATGTGTTTGTGTGTAAGTGCAAGTGTGTATGTTCATGTGTGTCAGGTGTATTCTGATTTTTATGAGCATGCCTACGTTAGTGTATGCACGCATATGCATGTATATGGATGCACATTTGTGTGTCTTTTTCTATGTGTGTAGGCTTTTGTTTATGTATGTGTGTGCATGTTTGAGTCCATATGTGCTTGCAAGTGTGCATGTGCATGTGTGTACATGCATGCATCTATGTTTGTGTGTGTATATGTGTGTTTTAGTGTATGAGTGAGCATATGTGTGTGCATGTGTGAGTGTGTGTGTGTATTTACATGCATGTATGCATGTGTGTGTGCACATTATGTGTATAGGTGTATGCATATGTGTGTGCATGTGTCTGTGCAAATGTGTGCATGTGTGTATGCATGTTTGTATGTTTGAGTGCATGTTTGTGCATGCATGTGTGTGTTTCTACAAATGTGTCTATATGTGTGTGGATATGTGCATCTATAAGTATGTGTGCATGTTCTTGAATGTGTGTGTGTGTGTGTGTGCTTCTGAATATAGGTGTGCATGTGTTTGTGTATGTGTGCATGCCTATACAAGTGTGTGAATATGTGTGTATGTTTTGTGAGTGTATTCATGTGTCTTGATCTATGGGGTATGTGTGTGTCCATGCATGTTTATTTTCATGTACATGTTAAGCATGAGTGTCTGCTTGTGTCTATTTGTGTGTGTACATGTATGGTTATGGGTGTGTGTGTGCATGCATGCTTCATGCATGTGTCTGAGTGGGCATGTACATGTGTGCCTATGTGTCCATATGTGTACGTGTATGTATGTATAAGGATGTGTGTATGTGTGTGCATGTGTACCTATGTGTGTATGTAATTGTGCATGCATGCTTATGTAGGTGTGTGTGAGTGTGTGTGTGTGTGTATTTGTTTACATGTCTATGTGCATCTGTGTGCATATGTGCATGTGTGAGCATGCGTGTGTCCACATGTGTGCTTGTGTGTTTATGTGCAAACATTTTTGTGTGTGTGAGTGCATCTACATGTGTGTGTTTGTGTGCATGTATGGGTACATGTGGTTATTTGTGGGTGTGTGTGATGTGTGTGCCTATGTGTGTGAGTGTGTGTCTATGCATGTGCATGTTTATGCATGTGTGTGGGTGTGTGTGTGTATGTTTATGTGTGTGTGCCTACATGTGTGTGTGTATGTGTGAGTGCATGTGTTCGTATGCACATACACGTGTGTGTTTATGCATATGTGTGTATCTACATGCATGTGTGTGCATGCACTTATGTGTGTGCGTGCATGTGTGTGTGTATGCATATATGTGTGCATAAGCATGTGTGTTCGTTTATGTGTATGCAGGTGCATAATTACATATGTGTGTGTGTGCATGTGTGTCTAATTTTAGGTGTGAGTATAGGTTGGTATGTCTGCATGCATGTGGGTGCACTTGTGTGGGTACATGTGCAGGTGTGTTAATTTGCATTTTTGTATGTGTGCATGTGGGTACGTGCATGCTTACATATGTGTTTTCATTTGTGTATGGTGTGTGCATGATTGGGTTTATTTGGGTGCATGTGAGTGTACGTGCATGTGCTTATGTGTGCAAATCAATACATGCCTATGTGTGTGTGTGCATATATGTGCATGTGTGTTTTTGTGTGTGTGTGTATGCACATGTCTATGTATGTATCGTTTTGTGAATGCACACATTTGCATGTGTGTGTGTGTATGCATAGTTGTGTGTGTTTGTGTGCATGTGTGTCTAGGTGGCTATGTCTGCATGCATATGTGCATGTGTGTGTTTGTGTGTGTATGTTCTTGTGTGTGCATGTGTGTATGTGTCTTTATGCGTGTGTGTATGTTTATGCATATGCATGCATGTATATATGTGTGTGCTTGTACGTACATGTGTGTGTGCTTATGTGTGAGTGGGTGTGTGTATGTGTATGCTTTCATGTTTATTTGTGTGTGTGTGTGTGTGTGAATTTGAATATATGCCATGCAAGATTGTAAGAATGCATTTGCATGTGCGTGTGTGTTCCTTGGTACGTGTGCATGTGCACTCACGTGTGTTTTTACATGTAGGTGTGCATTTTTTGTGTGCATGTATGTGTGTGCATGTGTGCATTTTTGTGTGTCTGTGTGCATGCATGGATGTTTGCATTTGTGTGTGTGTACATGTTGGGTGAGTTTTCTTATACATTCTTGTATGCATGTGTGTGCTTGTATGTACCTCTTTTATATGCATGCATACATATTTTTGCATGTGTATGAGTGGGCGCTTGTTTATGTGTATGAGTGTGTTCATATGCATGAGTCCTTACAAGCACGTGTGTGTGCTTTTGTATGTATTTGCAAGTGCATGTATGTTTGCATATGCCTAAGTGTGCATAAGTGTGTATGTGCCCATATGTACTTTTTCATGTTTGCATGTATTATGCATACATGTGTGCACATGCATGTGGATCTGGGTATGTGTGTATGTGCATGTGTGTGCTGACACTCAAATATATATATGTGTGAGCATGTGTTTATGCTTATGTGTATGTTTGTATGTGTGCGAGTGTGCATGTGCATGTGCATACCTATGTATATACATATTTGTTAGTTCATGTGTATATATTTGTGTGTGTCGTTTTATGCAAGAGTGTGTACATGTTTTTTTCTTTTGTATGTGTGTTTGCATGCATATGCATCTCTAAGTGCATGTGTATGTGTAAGCATGTGTGTCTATGTGTATGAGTTTGTGTGTGTATGCATGTGTATGCATGTTTGTATGTGCATGTGTGTATATGTGAGAAAGTATGTGTGCATGTGTGTGTGTGTTTTTGTCTGTGCTTATGCATGCACACACATGTGTGTTTATGAGTGGGAGAGTGCATGTGTGTGTGTTTATGTGTTTGGGTGTGTGTGTGTGTGCAATCATAACTACATGTGTATGTATGCACGTGTGTGTGTGTGCGTGCACACACGAATGCCTGTGTGAGCATGTGGTTGTTTGCATGTGTGTATGCGAATGTATGTGATTGTGCATGTGTGTATGCCAGTGTTTACATGTGTTTGTGCTTGTGTACTCATCTGTGTAGGTATGTGCATTTTTGTTTGTGTGTGTGTATGTGTACATGTACATGCATATGTGTGCATACATGTGTGTGTGCCTATGCTTGTGTGTGTGCATGTATTTGTACACTTGTGTTTGTGAGCACACATTTGTGTGTATGTGTATATGTGTATGTGCATGTTTGAGTTTGAGTATATATGTGTGCACATGTGTGTGTGTGTGCATGTGTATTGGTGTGAGTGTGTAGACATTCTTATGTGATTGTATGGGTGCATGTGTAGATGTGCTTATGCATGTGTGTCTGTGTGCTTAGTTGCTTGTGCATAAGAGCCTATATGTGTGTGTGTGTGCGTGCATGTGTGCTTATATGTGTGTATGGCTATGTGTGCATTTTTGTATATGTTTGCATGCATATCTAGGTGTATGTGTATATGTAAGAATTCTTGTGTGAATGTGAGTGTGAGTGTGTGCATGCATGTGTGTACTAGCATATATGTGCACATTTGTGTTTGTGTTTGTGCATGTGTGTATATGTGTATGTGCATATGTGTGTTCACTTCTTGGTTGTGCTTGTGCATGCTTATGCATGTAGGCTTTTTTTAGTGTGCTTATGTGTGCTCGTGTATGTGAATATTGATGTGTGTGTATGTGGGTATGTATAGAGGTGTATGCATATGTGCATGTTTGTGTGTGCATGTGTGAGTGTGTTTGTGTGTGCAAGTGTATGTGCACATGCATGTAATTGCATGCTTGATTGTGTGGATGTGTGTGTGTGTGCATGCTTGTTTATGTGTGTGTGTCTATGTGCATGTGTCTGTACATGTATCTGTATGTGCATTGATGTGTGTGTGTGTGCAAGTGTGTAGGTGCTTTTGTGTGTTCATGTATGTGTGTACCTATGCTAGTACATTTAAGTTTCAACATGTGATCATGTATGATGTGCATAAGCATGCATGCTCATGTGTGTACAGGTATGAGTAAGTTTGCAACTATGTATGGCTACACACACTAGTGTGTGTACATGTATGTGTGTGCACATGGGAGTACGTGTGTGTGTGCATGTGCGTTTGTGTGTATGCTTATATGTGTGTGTGTACGTGTGTTGGTGTGTCCATGCATGCGTGTGTTTGTGTGTATGTGTGCATTCATACATACACGTGTGTCTATGTCTGCATGTTTATTTATGTGTGCATGTATGTGTATGGTCATGTGTGTGTATTTGTGTGTGCATGCATAGGCTTGAATGCTTTGTTTTGTGTATGTGTGAATGTGCATGAGTGTGTGTGTGTGTTTGTGTATGTGCTCTTTTGTTTGAGTGTGTACATATGTGCATGTGTGCATATGTGTGCAGGGGTGTGTGCTTGTGTGTACATGTGAATGTTCATATGTGTTTATGTATGTCCATGTGTGTATGCATGTGTGTGCATGCATGCTTATGTCTATACATTTGTACATGTGCAAGAGTGTATGTGTGTGTATTTGTAAGTGTATGGTTATGTTTGTTTTTTTTCATGCATGCATGTGTGTGGGTGTATGTGTGCTTTGTTGTCAGTGTCTATAGGGGTGTGCATGTGCATGTGTGCGTGCATGTACATGTTTGTGTCCATATATGTGTGCATGTGAGTGTACCTGCAGGTGCTTATGTGTGTGTGTGTGTGCATATTGCATGTGTGTTTGTATGTATGTTTTGTGAGCATGTTTATGTGTGTGCATGTGGGTCTGTGTGTGTAATCCTACTTATGCATGTGTGTATTTGTGCATATGTGTGAGTGTGTATGCAAGTGTTTGTATATAAATTTGTGCATAGTGCTTGTGTCTACATGTGTATTTGCATGTACATATTTGTGTGTGTGTGTGTGTATTTATGGGTGTGCATATAATTGTGTGTATATATATGTGTTTGTGTACATGTGTGTATGTGTGCACACGAACACATGTGTGTCATGTGTGTGTGTGTTTGTCTATGCGTGTGTGTGTTCATGCTTGTGTCTATGTGTGTGTGTGTGTGTGAATGTGTGTGCATGTGCATGCTTACTGGTTTGTATGTGTGCCTATGTGTGTGTGTGTGCATGTGCATGTACAAGTGTGTGTGTGCGTGTGTATTTGTGCACGTGTAATTGTGTGTGTGCATGTGTGAGTTTGTGTTCATATGAGTGAATATATGTGTATGTGAGTGTGCTTGCATGAGTGTGTGGGTACGTGTGTGTGTGTTCAAGCATGTGTGTACATGCTTGTTTGTGTGTGTGTGCATATGTGCATCTATGCTTGAATGCATGTGTGGCATGTGTGTGTGCTTGTGCTTGAATACGAGTGTTTGTATGTGTGCATCTGTTTGTGTCCATGTGCAGGTGCGTGTGTGTGTGTGTGTGCATGTATTAATGTGTATGTGTGCATATGTATGCACATTTGTGCTTGTGCATGTGTGTACGTGTGTGTGTGTACTCATGTGTCATTGTGTGTGTGTGTTTTTGTGTGTGTGAGGGGGAGGGGTAGTGTGTGCATGGGTGTATGTGTGTGTGTGCACAGGTTTGATTGCAAGTTTGTGCATTCATGTGTGACCATGTCTGTGTGTGTACATGTGTGCATGTGTGTGAGCACACGTGTGCATGTGTGTGAGCACACGTGTGCATGTGTGTGAGCACACGTGTGCATGTGTGTGAGCACACGTGTGCATGTGTGTGAGCACACGTGTGCATGTGTGTGAGCACACGTGTGCATGTGTGTGAGCACACATGTGTACATGCATGCTTGCTTATGTAGATGTATGAGTGATTGTGGATGCATGTGTGTGTGTGTGTGTTTGTGTATGTGCTTGTATATAGGTGCGTGAGTGTTTTTGTATGTGCATATATGTGTGTGTATGTGTGTGTACACATGTTTCTGCTTGTATGCGTGTGCTTGCATATGTGTGCGTGAGTGTATGTGTCTGTGTCTACCTTTTTCTGTGCATATATGTGCATGTGTGTATGTGCATGCATATGTTTGTGCATGAGCTTGTGCAAGTGTATTTGCATGTATGCTTTGGTACATGCTAGTGTGTGTGTGTGTGTATTGTTTGGCCAAATTTTTTTAAGACATTTTTTTAAAAATTAATTATTTTTTACTTTTAAAGCATTTTTGTGGCAATTAAAATAAATAAAATATTTTCATAATTATTTGCATAGAATCATTCATCAAAATTTTAAAAAAACTATTAACAATGTTGTACAAATATAACAATACTAATTTGTTGTCATACACTTTATTTATGTTTAGTTTAATAACATTTATGATTTTGAACATTATCACACTTTTTATGTATATTTTGGGCAATTCCTATAAGAAATTAACTTAAAATAAATCTATAAGATTAAACATGCTTACAAGGGCTTCCCCTCTTTTAAGTTCAAAAAGGTAAAAGGTTACATAATATAATGATGGATATGCATCTTTAGGTTCTAAGAACTAACTTAATTCCTGATCAGTAAACTACTTATTAAAAATTCTGACTATAAAGACTAAGAGAGTTTGCTTATAAAATTTTTTTGTACTTTTAACATAATGATATAGACTAACAAAGAATTCGTATTCCATTACTTTAAATATCTTTCATAGGATAATAATAACATTTTAGTCATTATTCAAAAATTATTTCTTTAATGTTAATTATTGAATATTTTAATAATGAATGACTTAAGATACACTTAACAAATGAACATGTTAATGCCCCTTAAGTTATTGTACTAGACTCTCCTCCTTTAATAAATGCTCAAATGGGCCAATCATACTTAAGGAAAAATGTAAGCTTGTAAAAGGTTTTAATATATAATGATTTGGTAAAAAGAATCTTTTATTGTTGCAAGCAATACTACATTTCAAAATTCATCTACAACAATATGAAATAATAGAATAATAATTTCTCAAAATGCTTCTAATTTTTTCAACAAATCTTTAGGTTTTACATATTATTACTTGTTTCCTTAATTTCTAATTAATCCTCTAAGATCTTAACATATATGAACACTATCTTTCAAATTGAGCTCCAAGTTGAATTATAACAAATTTTATCTTTGGAATTCATAACTTACATCATTCCAAAAAAGTTTCACTTACCTGACATGTAATCATTTATTCAATAAAATGCATATAGCTTTAATGATGTACTAAATAGATTCATATTGCATATATCAACAACTTAATAATCCAAGAAGAAAACTTTGTTAATCAGTTTTTCATGATAACAAACAAAAAATATCATAAAACTTGATAGTCTCATCTTCCTAAACTCTTCTAAGTAAGTTAACATTTGACATTAAAATTTTATATAAAACATGATCAATTAAATTTCCCTTAAGTGATATTAAATAATTTTTACAAATCTACTAAGAAGATTAAATAGTTTATCTTAAAAATAAGGACAACACACATTTTGCAAGTGAGTCACATACAAACTCATAAGGCAAGTTTTGTCTCCATTGGTTCTAGTTATGGAGTACAACTACCTAAGCTTTAAATTTAGGAACCCAAAATATCTTGGGTTCATATGTGATAAGGTGTGATTGAGGTGCTTTAGTAAAAGTATTTCTCAACATTTTGCCTTAGAAATCTATACATATTTATCTTGATTTAAATAAATGGATTTTCTAATTCGAAAATCATAAGAAATTTGTCTATATCTATCACAATAATTGCATACAACTTGGTATTTAGCATGAAAATAAAAAGTATGTAAACTAGTTTTATTTTTATCATTTTGTTTTATGATGAAGAATGTTTATGCAAACATGAAATAGAATAACTTCTATTATTATCATTCATATATATATATATATATATATTCATATGAGTTAAAGATGGAGCATGTATAGGCAAATATGAATAATGATAAGAACTAGAAGAACATGAAGGTATACTACAAACATTTGTTTTTAAATCATTTAACTCTTTTTCAACTAAACAAATATTTTTTATGTTTTCTTTTAAAATAAAATTTTCCTTTCTTAAAGAAATATGTTTACATTTTGAAGAATCAATACATGAATTGCCTAAGGTTAAAGATGTCTCATATTCATCAAATTTACTTTGTAAGGTACTTAAATTAGTCGTATGTAAAAGTAAATCACTTTAAAATTGTTCATTTCTAATTTTAAGCACCTTTTATTTTCTTTCTAATAAGTAATCATGATGCTATTATTTGTCATATTTTACGTTTAAGTCTAGCATACATCTCAATCGGTTTCTTATGCACAACTATAAGTTTATCAAAAAAATAATCAATTAGTCATCACTAACAGTATGATTATCACTATTAGAGAAAGAAATATTTTGTGCACCATGGAATAAAGAGATCGCTCTTGAGGTGCTAAAAGCTTCTCTCATATTTTGTCTTTATTCTTTTTTTTATTTCTCATTTTCTTCTTATCTTGGGTAAAAAACATAAACTATTTGTCATATAAATTTTCTAGTTCTTATGTAGCCTCAAAATAAATTTTTAGATGATAAATATTGATTCTAATTTTTTGAGACAAAGAAAAATAAAAATAATTCATTTATTTAGCATTTTTTACCTAAATTTCTATATTATTGATTAAAATAATTTAAAACAATAAAGAACATTTCAAATGAAAGCCATAAATCAAATTTAATATTTAAAACAAAAGGCTTAAAATCATTTTTCTATAAAACAAAATTTTGACCTTGAAACATTGGTGGATCCATGTAGTTAGCAATATAAATAATAATTCACCATACAATAGGAAATGAAAAAGATTAGATCTTCTCTTAGGAATTTAATCCCTCGATATAACTTGCTCTTATACAACTTGATGTAATATATGACGAGGTATTGCATAGGAGACGGGGTGAATTATGCTTTTCAACATTTTGATATTTTTGAAATCTTTTCTTAAATGAAAATTTGTAAATCATAAAATAATTTATTTAATAATTTTGTTAAATAAAAATGTAAAAAGAAAATAAATTTTTAAGTTTTAAAATCTTTTTTAATAAAATATTTTATGTTTAATCAAAATAATTTTGATATATTTCTTTTATGTGTTTAAACAAATATTATTAAATAGAGAAATATAATAAATTGTATGATAATAAGGAAAACAAAGGTGATAAGGGATGTTTAGGTGGTTCGATCTGACTCGTGCTTATATCCACCCCCAGTTAACACCATCAAGAATCTACTAACAAAGCCACTCTCTTTCATTGTAGTAGGTAGAAGTAACATTTGTAAACTACTCTCGTTTATCATAGTAGGTAGAGGTTCACAATCATAATCTCAATTATAAAATCTAAAAATATTGAAGTGAAATACAAAATAATAATTAGCCATAATGTTTCATTATTTAAGATGTTGGAATATGAATACATATATGAAAAAGGTTGAAACAATCTAAAGGACTTAGTTTTGAAATATTAAATCCAAAACATTTATCAAAATGCATTAACATTATTAAGAAAATTGAACCAATAAAGAAATTATGTTAATATGAACTTTTTTAGACAAATAAAAAAAGGAATAAGGAAATAAATGATCAATTTTAAAGAATTGACCATTAAGATGTGCAATCAAAGAAAATGATGATGCAAGGAAGATGAAAAATGAGTCACAAACATGACTACAATGTTGAAATCAGATTGTAATTTTTAGTTTTGCACTTTCTCTTCCCAAAATATTGATGAGAATGTTTAAATCATTAATCCTCTATCTTTTAAGACTCATCTATTTATATTACAATATTTTAGATGAAAATAATTTTTTTTAAATAACTATAAAAGGTCACCTAAAATAGCCATCACAATTCGATATTAAAAAAAAACACAAACAACTTTCTAAAATACTAATTATGAGTAGGAATAGTGATTGTCATCTGATCTAGGAGGACAAAATAAGAGCTACTCAATTAGAATATTCAATAATGGATTCATATCTAATTTATGTGAGATTAGATGTAGACCATGAGATCTCACATGCTACATGGGTGGTGTTCATGGGCAAGAGCACTATTTATAAAGGTAGAGAAAATATCATTCATTCAATCAGGTTTTATAAATTAATGGCTAGATGACATGTACCATTAACAAATGTAGAGATGCTCATAAGCATTTGATTAGAATTTACATATGGAAAGTAAAATGAAAATTACTATTCAAATTAGAAAAATTGATCTCATCAATTTGATCTAGCTTGTTAGATGAATGGTTTGATGGAATTTACAATTCATAAAAGTTAATGTGGTCCTGATTGTTTGATCTCAAAAATATGTAATCAAATGGCATTAGTTTGCTCCAATTCAAAAGCAAATAGGTCTAATTCTTAGTCCCACAATACAAGCTTGTATATGATGTTTACAATTTATACTTCTTTCACACATAAAGATTAACCTACTAGATTTTGTTTCCCTTGGTGTTATTAAGAAGTAATGACCCAAGTCACCTATGCATATATTTATAGATCTGACTTAACCTGATATTATTACTTAACTGTTCATGAGTCTTCCTAACATGTTATGCCTAAGATAGTTCAAGAGATATTTCTTAACCTAATCTAATCCACTTAGAGTCAAGCTTAACAAGATTTAGTTTATTTGATCTCCTAACCTAAAGCTCCTTAAGGACTATTACCTTGAAGCAGTTCGGGCCACTTGGCCCCTAGCCTTTTAGGTTTAATCGTGTGGGTTGTTAGGTTAATATTTATTTTTTAAGTCATTTTCTAAATATCAATTATTTTTATATCTATTAAGATAAACAAAATATTTTTTAAGTTCTAAAAGAAAGGTGCACTAGAAAAAATGATCATGTAAGAGAATGAAGGGTGTTATGTAACCTAATTATGACATACAAACATGTGAGAATAAAAAATCAAACCAGTAGATGTTTTAGAGATGAACTTTTAATGATTAGCTACTCTTCCAAAAATATGATTAATAGCTCCCTGATAAGTAAGTGTGTGTGCACATGCGTGTTGTGTTCATGTGTGCATGTTTGAATTTGTATGTGTGTATGTGTGTTTGCAAATCTATGTTCATGTCTATGTGTCTGGGTGTGTATCAGTGTGAGTGGGTTCATATGCGTGTATGTGTGCTTTTGTGTGGATGCATGCATGTGTGCATTTGTGTCTGTGTGTGCATCATGTGTGGGTGGGTGTTTGTGAATGTGTGTGCATATGTATACATGCTTATGTGTGTATGTGCATATGTTCATGTGAGTGGGTGTGTGTACGCGTGCGTGTGAGTATGTGTCCATCTATAAGACCTGATCAAATGGCTGACATTTTCTCTACATATGTGAATCATTTCATCTAGCCATCCATCCATAAAGCTCAATCAAATGGTTGAGATCATCTTCGTCTTTGTGAATAGTGTTCTTGAGCATTAACATCATCCATCCAGTAAGTGTGATTTAATGCTTTAGATCAATTCTGGCATGGATTTGATCTGGACACTTTTTTTAGTATTCTGGTCGTGCTACTTTTGTTCCATCCTCTTAGATCAAATAGTAGCAGTTGTTCCCACTCGTAATAAGTATTTTAGAGAGTTATTTGAAATTTTTTGTGATGCTAAAATGTAACAACTATTTTGAGTGTCCCTTCTAGTGATTTAAAAAAAATTATTGAAGTATAAAATATTCTAATATAAATAGAGGAGCTTTAGGAGTTGGAGGATTGATGATTTTAATCTTGTTTTGATTATATAAAATTCATCAAGAAGACTCTAATGACAATTATTTAATCTGATCAAACCTTGTTTTGAAATATAATATATTAACAAAGTAAATGAGCCCAAATAATAAAAAAATTATTATTTAAGTAAATATATATGAAAGTTGAACTAATGAAAATTGGAGCAACATAATACAGCCAAATAAAATTATTATAATAACCATGTTAGACTATAGTTAAAGTAACATTATAGTAAACCAAATAAATAAAATAAATTTGATGAAATGAGATAAATTGTAAGGTAATGTTGCATTCCTAGATATTATGATGATAGATTGCAACATCCTTATTCATGAAATCAGGTATAGATTAAATGGTCTCATGATTATGTCAAAGACCTAGAAATCAATAATTTTGAAATACAAAAAAGAATAATTAATTATATAAAGCTCATTGAAATGAGTACAAAGATATTTTTTCTTCATTTAACCTCATTTGGGACAACTACAAATTGCCAATGTAAATCAATATAAATAATAATTAATAATTCAATAACATTAAATGGATATATATTAAAACAAAAATAAGATAAGATGAATCATTGTAATATAAAAAATAAAAATGATGTAATGTTCACATGAAAAGAAAATTAGTGTTTCATAGACATATGTTTGAACACACAATCACACGCATGCACAATCATACACACACTCACACACAATCTTGCATGCACAAAAATGCACCCATAAAAATGCAAAATGAACATGTACATGTGCACATTACCACACGCACACATACACTTGCACACACATATGCTTGCATGCACATTGAGACAAACACACAATTGCACGCATTAACATACTCACACATACATGCACAAACACACACATATACAAACTCACACCCACACACATGCATGTGAACATACAAAAACAAAAAGGAATATAAACACAGGCATCCACACAAACATGTATGAACATGTAGATACACATAAACACAACCACACCTGTAGGCACAAGCACACACTCACAAGCAAACACATGCAAACACACACACACATTCACACATGCTTGCATGTACACACACACACACATATGTACGCACAAGCACATGCACATGCACACAAGCACATATGCACCACTCACACTTAGAAATAAGCACATATGCACTTAAGCACACACACACACATGCACATGCACACAACGACACATGTGGGCAAAAGCATAAACTCACACAAACAAATGCAGCACACACATTTTTGTACATGTGCCCATGAATACACAAACACACAAGCAAATGGACATAAACACATACACACACAAACAAACACACATGCAAGTGCAAGCACGCATACACAAAAGCACACACACAAAAACACACAACATGCACGAACACACACATGTACTCATATCCACACAAATATGCACACACAGATACAAAAAAAATGCACACATGTATGCTAACATGAACATGCTCACATACACATGCATGTGCACTACTAGACACACATACCCACATAAATGCATGCACACATGCACACACACACACACACATGCATGGACACAATCACACCAGCCATAACCATAGTTAGACATAAGAAAAACTGCATGTAAGGAGATATGTGTGCACATATGCACACACACATGCACAATCACAGACATGTGCATGCACCAACACACATGAACACACACACATATGCATAACTGCACACACATGTGCCTGCATGTATACAAACATGCACATGTATAGACATGCACTCACACACACATTCACACATGCACACATACACATACATTAACACCCCCATGCACCAGCACACATGAACACACACATATATAGGCGTGCACATGCACACACACAAACAAGGTTGTACTCGCACACCAATAGACACACCTCGAGACACTCACAAACACACAAACCTGCATAAATGCATACACACACACACATACACATGCATATAGACACACACATGCATGTATACAAACACACACACACATACACAAATGCATGCACACTAGTTTGCACACACATGCACACACACACACCAATGTAGACACAAACACACACATAACTACACACACATGTGCACAAGCATATGTATACACACATGCAAGCACACACAGTTGCATGCAAATGTACACACACACAATCGCACACATGCACACATATGTATGTAAAACACACAAATATGTATGCACATGAGCATGCATAGAGATACACACATAAGCACACACACACATGCAGGATTGCATCTAGATATAAATAGACATGCACACGCATGCAAGCATGCATGCATACACATGCACACACACATACACATAAACACACACACGCTCGCTCATTCACTCACACAAACCAATGCACATGCACCTACCCACACACACGCACAACCATTAAGACACACATGCATATGATTGCATGCACCCACACACACCCAAGCATACATACACAGATGTAGACACGCATTCTTAAACATCCACACACACATGCACAATAAAATACACACAAATGTACACATCCGCAAACACACAAATTATGTAGACACGCATGCACATGAATAAACATAAACACAAATGCACAGGCACATGCAAATCCGTGCACATCTAAACTCCCACATGCGTCCACATGCACAAAACATGCATCGGT
Source organism: Vanilla planifolia (assembly GCA_023846275.1). Taxonomy (NCBI): domain Eukaryota; kingdom Viridiplantae; phylum Streptophyta; class Magnoliopsida; order Asparagales; family Orchidaceae; genus Vanilla; species Vanilla planifolia. The sequence continues at coordinate 453,542 of JAIUJO010000275.1, forward strand.
AAATATGCACACACATGCATGCAAATATGCACATGCTCAATGATAGATGTGCACAGAAACACAAATACACACGTGAAGGCACACAAATGTATACACACACACAAACTCATGCATGCATATGTGCACTTAAACATGCAAATGTGTTAATGTGTATGAAAATATGTATACATGCACAGATACACACACATGCACTCACACACACACTCACACACACAAACACACACACACACATGCATGCACCTTTATAAAAACACATGCAAATATGTTAATGTGTATGAAAATATGTATACATGGACAAATAAACACACATGCACTCACACACACACTCACACACACAAACACACACACACACACATGCATGCACCTGTATAAAAACACAAGCATGCACACACACGCACACATATAATCATGTATACACATATCAACACATGCGCGCACACAAACACATGTAGATAAGAACATAAGCATAAGAACACACAAACATTAGCATGCATGTGCATGCACACAATCACTCACAAACACATACACATTCGCACTTATAACTTGACATACACATGCCCTCACAGACATTAATACACACACACATGTACAAACCCACACACGTATGCACAAGCACACACATGCATAAATGCACGCACATACCCACACATACAAATGCATACACACATGCATACATGCATGTACACAGACATACACTTGCATGTACAAGCACATACACATGTTCACACATGCACACACATATGTACACACAAATGCACACATACGTATACACAAACACTCAAAAACACTCAAACCCATATACATTCAGACAACCACACATAAATACACAAGCATGCCCACATAAACAAGCAAATGTGAACACACAGAGGCCAAAACACACCCATACATGCTAACACACACATGCACGTTTGCACCCACATATGCACACAAATGCACACACACACACAAATGAATGCATGAGTGCATGCACACACACACCAACACAACATTCTACTCCATACACATATACAAGAACACATGGAAGCAAGTGCACACACACATGTACACACTTACTTATGTATAATCACACATACACTAGAGGACACACATGCACACATGTGCACGCATACACACACATGCACACATACACAAAAAAAAGGCATATACACACACACACACGTATACACACACACATGCATAAGCACATACACCCACACATGCTCATACACACATGGAGGCACACACACACAAGCACACAAATAGACACGAGCATGTACACATGCACACGCATAGGAGGACACACTCGTGCATGCTCCCACACCCACACACATGTGCACATGCACACACACATGCATGTTTGCACACGCGCACACACACACACACATACATGTGAGTGCATGCACAGACACATATATGCACACACACAAGCATACACAACATAGAGACCAAACTGTTGATATACACACAAACATAAGCACGTGCACTCACATAAATACGCACACAAACACACACTCATACACATGCACACATAAGAAGAAACACACACACATGCATATATGCACTTGTACAAATATAAACACGCATGCACACACACACATGTGCATGTGCACACATGAACAAGTGTTCACATGCACAAGCACGCATGCACATATGCACAAACACAAAAGCACAAAGTGTCATGCACACACGTAGGCACATGTGAACACACATATGCACACATGTATGCACACACACACACACACGAGTATGCATAATGTACACTCATATGTACATAAAGATGCAAGTGCAAAATCACACACATGCACACACTCACATTCTCACACACACATGAAGAGATACACACACATGCACACACACACACACACATCAACACAAGCACATGCACTCACACATATGCACACATAGGTGTAGGCATGCACATGCACACATAGGTGCACACACATGCTCACTCACACACGTACACAAACATTCATACATACTTGCACAAACACACATGCACAATGATGTACACATATGCATGCACTCACAAAACACACATGTGTGCACACATCCACATGAAAAGAAACATGCAGGCAAACAAATACACACATTCATGTATGCACACACACAACCACACACATGCATGCATAAATGTAGGCATGCCAGCATACACACCCAAGTACACATATATACATGCATGCAAACACATGCACACATGTAAAAGCACACACACATGTACATAAGCATGCACACCCACATCAACACCCCACACATAAACATGCTAACACAGATAACTACAAACATGAATACTCATACATACACACACACATGTGCCAATACAGATACACAAATGCATATGCATATGTACTCACACATCTACACACACTCTTTCCCACGCATTGGCACACACACACAAATGCACACACATAAACAAAACAACACACAAACACACACACACACACACATACAAACATGTAAGCATGCACATTGACACATGCACACACACATGCATGCATGCATACACATACACTCGTGCACATGCACATGCACACACGCACACACAAAATGATGCACCCACATGCATGCACATATAGACACATGTGCAGACACAACCACATGTATGAACACTTGCCCACAAACACACAAACAAACATGCATACAAATGTACATTTGCACACACACATGGTCTTATGTAAGCACATGCACATACACATGTTTGCATAACCCACACTCATATGTACATGTAAGCAGACACACATGAATACACTCAAATACATATGCAAAGGCACACTCACATGCACACACATAGAAAAGCATGCACATATACACACACACCTATGAACACATGCACATATGCATTGATGCATACTCATGCACACACATAAATGCAGACATATACACAAGCAGAAGCAGACACAGACTCAAATGTACAAACATGTACATTCATATACACATACATGTACCTAAATATATGCAAACATACATGCACAAGCACACACACATGCACACACACACACACACAAGCATGCACACATGCACACAATCATATTCATGTACATGTGCATATGCACACACACACACACACTTGCACATGCACACAAATACTTACACACATATGCACAAGCACATACACACATGCACCCACACATGCACATAACAGTACACACCGAGGTGCTTATATGAATGCATACACATGTAGATAGGTGCATATGCACTTGCATGCACAGAAGCACAGATGCATACAGACACACACACACACACACACACACTCATATGCAAACCAACTCACACATGCACATGTGGATTAATACACACATACAAATATGCACACAAATGTGGACAACCACATATAGACAATCACATGCATATGCACACACAGACATGTACACGAACACATGCATGCATGCACAGAAACGTGCACACATATGGTCACACACATGCACAAAAACACATAAATATGCACATGAGCACACAAGTGGATACACACATAAACACACATAAGGACACACAACACACGTTTGCACACATGCACACACACACACTTGTACACACACACATATGCACACACTTGTATAATCACACACATGCACATTAACACATGTACACACACAAATATGCACAACCACAAGTACATACACACAAGCACACACATACACAAATGCACACGTGCACATTTACAAAAATTTTCATAGATACACACATGCATGCACGTACTTATAAACACATGCACACATGTACACACACATTTACACACATTCTTACATATGTTGAAATACACACAAACATGCATGCACATTTACACACCCATAAACTCATACATACACACAAACATGTACATACACAAGTGCATAGATATTCACATGCATGAAGACATACATGCACACACAGACATACGCATATGCATGTGCACAGTTACACAAATAAACATACACACATGTAGCAACAAACATAAGTACACACTTGATCATGCACACACATACACATAGGCAAACACACACACATATACACGTATGTGTGCACAGACACATGCATGCACTTGTATACATATACACATGCTCATGCATGACACATATATATACACACATAAGCATGTGCATACACACACATGCTTGCACACAAATATACACACACACACACACGTATGCATACATGCTTATAAGTACAAACACATAAGCACATGCACAAGTACATACAAACATACACACACACATGCAAGCACCAATACTCACATATGAATGCATGCATACACACAAATGGTCATGCATTCATACACATACAAAATGTACACACATACATGCACACAATGGTACACTCACATTCACATACACACACACGTACACACATAGACACACATGTATGCACATACAGACACACCCACACATGCATACTCATGCATGGATATTCATACACATAGATGCATAAACCCACACCTACATATAAGTACACACATACACAAACACACACCCATAATGCCCCCACACACATTCAAATACCAACATGCACACAAACAAACAAACATGCATAGACACATGCAAGTATAGATGCAAATATACATGCACAGATACACACAATCACATGATTGCACACTCGGATGACATGCACACATGTATGCACAATCAGATGAACACACATGCACATTGGTACATAGACATGCACATACATGCACACACATGCACATATAAACAAAAATGCACGCATACAAACAAAAGCATTGATGTACACGCATGCACACACACACATGTAAGCACAAGTACTTGTAGAAACTTGCACACCTATTTGCATAGGCACACACCCATGTGCACATACACTCATAGACATGCACACACACAGGCACATGCACATGTACAAAGACATGCACATTCTTGCACACACATACACTTGCATGTACATGCATATACGAACACACAGACAAGCATATATCCATACACACATATGTGCTCAAGCACACACACACATGCATGTACAAGCACACACATGCACACTCACCCACACAAAACCATACACACAAACACAAATGCATGCATATATACATATACACACAAACACCCACACATGTTTGCATGCACATACATAGGCACACATTCTCATATACACACACATACAAACATACACATGTACAAACATGCACTTGCATAGACATGCATGCACAGACACATATGCATGGTAAATATACATGCACACACACACACACACATAAAATTGTATATATATACACACACTCATGCACACACATGCACACACACAAATAAAAAATAATACATGCACACAAACACAATCAAACATGCATGCATGCATATGCAGAAGCACCTACATATAGATTTGCACATGCCCACACACACACCTTTATGTGCACACCCCCACATGTAATCCGACACTCACACAAACATGCACAAACACACACACACACACACACACACACACTTATGCACATAAATACAAAAGAACGCATACACACACACACATGCACATGCACAAACATATATGCATGAACATATACATACACACACAAATAGGAACACACACGATTGCATAGACATGCACCCAAACACATTAGTGCAAAAGACACAAATGCACATAGATGCATGCAAGAATAGATGCACATATTCACACACACAACACGTGCATGCATAAACATAAATACATACACTCACATATAGCCCAACACACTCACACATGCATGCACACACACACATAGACATTCACATATGCATATGTAGATACATACACATACACATGCACATGCACATGCACATGCAAACCCTCATAAAAACAAACATAAAAGCTATCACACATACACCCATACACACACACCCATGTACATGTACAAACATGCACACACAAAGGCACCTTCATACACATGCACACGACACACATGCACTTGCCCACAAAAACACATACACATAACACACAGACATCGACAACCAGACATAGACAAATGTAGACACATATGCATGCACACGCATGGATGAACACACACACACATAAAAGGATGGACACACATGCACACATGTAAACACAAAAACACACATAAGCCCACACACATTCAGAAATGCGTGTAAACATGCAAGCACATACATATTCACACATGCATGTAAACATGCATGCACACACACATGCATAGATGCATGTGCACACATACACAGACATGCACACATGCCCACTTGAACACACACACATACACACACATGCATAAGCACATATATGGACACACACACACACGTGTAAACATAGACACACAATAGACAAGCATAGACACATACTCACACATACATACACATGCACAAACACATGCATAAATGGTTGCATGCATGTACACATGCACTCACACATTCATACACATGCACACACACTCACACATGCAATACACACATACACATGCACAAACATCCACATGCACTTACAAAAACACATATATACACATACAAACACAAGTGCAAGCACATGCACACATGCATGAATATGTGCATATATGTACAAGCTTATTTATGCATGTACACACAGACACACAAATATACACATGTATGCACAAACACAGACACGTTTACATACATGTGCATGCACACAAACACATGCATATGCATATAATCATACAGACACACATACACACACATATATGCACATAGACAACCACATACACATGCATGCACACACATGAACTCAAGAACACACATCTAAATGCATAAAAACACACACACACATATTCATAAATACAATCACACAAATAATGGAGATGCACTCATTAACATGTGCACACCAATACACACATGCACACACATGCATGCACACACAAACTCAAGCATATACACATGCAAGTACACATGCAAAAACACTCACAAACATGCACACTTAAATAAACATGCACACACACACATATGCATATGCACATTATTGCACATGCACATGCATGCACAAGTACACACACATACATGCACATGAACATGAAAAAGCACACGCAAGGCTAACTATATGCACACACACACTCATGTGCACAACAATATGGACAAGCATGCACACCCACACATGCATAGGAAGAAAACAAAAAATTTACATATTCACACACGCTAATTCATGCAAACACGAACACATGCACATGTATATACACACGCACAAGCACTTGCATGCACAGACACCCACACACATATATCTATATGCATACAAACACACTCACATGTGCACGTAGATATAGACACACTTGACCACAAAGACACACATATAAAAAAAGTGAACACATTCAAATGCACACACAAACACATGTAGACACACATACACATAGACATGCACATGCAAGCACTTGCTTACAGACACATATACAGGCACACAGACACATACACATACACACACATGAATACAGATATGTTCATATGCTTGAACACATGCAAAAATGGACAAACACACTAACGAATGCGCATGTACATACACACACACACACGTGTAGCCCGAAATACCTACATAAATATACCTACACACATGTACACACACAAAGTTGCATAAACAAAAATTCTAATGTACATGCACATGCACATAGACAAATATGCACATGTACCTATGCACATACACACATACACATACACATAAACATACATATGCATGCACACACATACACACACACACACACATGTAAAGACCCAAATAAACACATATGCACCGACATTCACATAGACTTACATAGACACCCACACATGCGTATGTTCACTCACGTGCATGTTTAAACTCATGCACAAAGATACACACTCATAGAAACACACACATACAAAGAGATGTATGTGCATACATACACACATCTAAATGCAAAGACAATCAAAAAACATGCTTAGACATGTACAAAGACACATACACACACTCTCACACACATGCACGTACACGCAAAAATGAACACATGCATTCATGCACACATACACGTGTGCATGCTCACATCATGAATGCACACATGCACATGCACAATAACACATAGACACTTACAGGAATGCACACACACACATAGAGGCATGCATAACCTTGCATGCATACACAAATGTAAAGAAACACATTATGTTGCGTACACACATAATTGAATGCCCAGATAAAAACGTGCATACACATACAACATATACACACAAACTCATGCACAAACATGCACATGCACTTGTAAGAACTCATTCACATACATATACATGCAAACACATATGCACACACACACACACATGCACGTCCTCATGCACACATACACACACACACACACATACACGCGTGCATGCATATACACATGCATGCACACATACACACATAAACACTTATGAACCTATGCACATAGACATATGCACAAAACTAAACACATGTGTAAAGACACATGCACACATACACACACATACATATACACATGCAGACACACACACGCACTCACATAAACAAACACATACACAATCACAGACACACACACACATACACACACACACACATTCACACACACGTGCATGTACACCAATACACATACATGCACAAGCACTAAAATGCTTGCACGCATAAAACATATTTGTAGATAAACATGAAAATAAGTACTCACCTCCGTACACACACATAAACACACATACACATGCATGCACATAAGCACAGGTGCACACACACAAAGGCGTACGCGTGCCAACAAGAACATACACACCCACACGTGCACACCCACATGTGCACACAACCATATAGACAAACAAAAGCATGCATGCACACACATACATACTTGCATGTATGCATACACATGCTCTCACTCACACACACACACAAAAAGATGCACATGCACACATGCATACACACAAACATACAAAAATGTACATGCACACACCCACCCACACACACATGCACAGATGCATACACTCACACACACACATGCACCCACATGCATGCATAAATACACACACATGTGCACTGACACATTGATGCACATGCACATGCATGCTCACCCACATGCACACAAACACACATACGTGCACACACACACATCTGCATGCACACATGCATGCACACAACCATGCACAAATTTTATACATGCACATGCACACAGACACACTCAGATACACACCTGCCCACATACACATATGTCTATGTGTACACACACACCTATGCACTCAGCCACACAAACATGTGCATGCTTGCACACACATAAGTATGTGTTGCACACACATAGAGATGGAAAAACATACACACAAATAAACACATACTCATACACACACATCCATTCATGCTTGTGTGCACAAACACAGACACACACACATGACATGCACATATATAAACATGCACACACCCATGTATACACATACATAATGACACATACATGCACACATGAATTGATAAACACACTATCATGCACACACACACAAGAACATGCATGTAGATGTACAAACACACACAAGCACATACGTACACATACAATTACTCACAAGCATTCACAAATGTGCACACACATGTAGCCACATGCACTCACTCACACACACACATACATATTATACACATATCACACCCTTGCACACACATGAACATGCATGCACACATGAATACACTCACACGCACACACATGAACACATACACATACACATACCAACAAACATATGCATAGGAAAACATGCATAGAATATGCAATCACCCATTTACATGAATGTTTGTACTTAAGCACACATGCATGCACTCACATAAATAGACAAGCACACAAACATACACATGCATACACACACACACACAAACACCCACAGACACGCTCACAGGCACAGACATGAACAGACCTACACACATGTGACACATACATGCATACATGCAAACACAAACACACACACACACAACCAAAAACATGCACACAAACATGAACAAGTATATGTACATGGAAACACTTTCACATGCACACACACTCACATCCACGCTCACACACATACATGCAAACATACATAGACACGCACGAAGACAATAACACATGTACACACACACAACCACGTATAGTCATGCACGCACACAAGCACACACATACACCGACACATGCACATATATTCAAATGCACGTAGAGACACATGTGCATGAACACACCTACACACAAATGCATGTACACATACACACACTAATAGACTTGCACACACACAAACACACATGCAAACATGCATACACAAGAACACACCCCCCCTATGCACACGCAAATAGATAGGCACACACACATACACAAGCACACACATGCACAAAACACATACACTACCACACACACCCATACACACACATACATACACAAATAAGCACACCCCTATACACGTGCACATACACACAAACAAGCACACATGCATGCACACACACACTCAATCACATAAGCAAAAGAGCACATGCATGCTTTCATGAACACATGCACACACACACATATGTAGATAACCTGCACATATGCATGCACACATAAACATAATCAAGCATGCACGAGCACACATATGATCACATAAAGGAATATGCACACACCCATGCACACACACACACATGCCCACACACACAAACATGCACACACAAATGCACCATCATGCACACCAATATGCAAACACACATGCACACATAAAGACACATGGAAACACTTGCCCATACACACATGCAAACCCATGCATGCACATGCACATGCACAAACACACAGCCACACGTGCACACATACACACAACCATGCTCACACAGACACACACAAACACACATAGATACATACATGCTCACACACATGAGCCCCTACACACATGCACATGCCCACACATCACACATTCACACACATATATATGCTAATATGTGCACACCCACATAGAAACACACTTTTACACATGTGTGCATGCATATGCACATACACAGACATACACACACAAGAAAATAAGCACATGCACACATATGCATACACACACAGACACACACATGCACACATGCTCACACATACATGCACATGTAGACATACATACACAAGTGCATGAACCCATATGCACATAAACACAAACATGCAGACACACACACATATAAAATTGCACAAATGCATACACAAACATGCATGTACAGATGCACACATATAGATGCATAGAAATATAGGAACACACATATGCATATTGAAATATGCAAGTAAACACATAAACACACATGCACACACACACACATGCATATAGACATGCACATGCATAGCTACATGTACACACATGAAGATACACATGGACATGGACACCCCCCACACACATGCATGTGACTACGTGCATACAAAAACACTCGTGCATGCTCACACAAACCCACACCATGACCATTTATGCATGCACTCACCCCCACACACACATGTGCATGTATGCACATGCACATAAGCATGCATGCACACACACATGCACATATATACCCACACATGTACACATTTGCACACACACACACATATACACACCACAAAAGCATGCATACACATAAACACATAATCGGACACACATACACACAAACACACATATGCATGCACATACATACACGCGCATGCACACATGCGTACACAAGTAGACACACACACACACATGTTTACACACTTGTAAGCAAACAACCACATACATTCACACACATGCATTCACAAACATTGGCACTCACTCATGCACACATCTAAATGCACACACATGAACATGCACAAACACAATCACATTGACATAATCACACACATACACATGTATGCACACATAGAAACACATGCTTACACACATTCGTGTGCACATATGTAGGCACATGCATACACTCACATGCACATGTGCACGCACTCACATGGATGCACAACACATACACACATACACATAAAAGCCCTTGCAAAACACGCACATGAACACATGTACAAATACACACACACACATACACTCATGAAAGCAAGCACATACACACCCACCCACACACTCACACATACTCACACACATAGCTGCAAACACAAACACATGCACATGCATGCATGCTCACATGCACACACACAAAAACTCCCACATTCACACACAAGCACATGCATAGGTACACATACCTGCACACACACACACACCTAAACACACTCACACCCATGCACACACACACATGAATAGCCATAAACATACACACAAATAAAATAACACATACAAAAACACACCCACACACAAAAAAACGTATGCACACATGCATATACACGGGCATGCATATAAACCCAACACATGTACACTCTCACACAAACACACATATATTTACACATGCACACCAATGCACACATACACACATATAGACACACACACCCACATGTCTACACACATGCCCACTCCCACATTCACACTCACAAACATGCACACACTCACACACATGTATACACACATAAGTGCACCCAAGCACATACATGTACACACACATGCACCCATGCATAAACAAACAAGTACATACACACACATTTGTCAACCCACACACAAATGCAAATGCATATGCACTTGCTCAAGAAAACACATGTATATGCACACTTATACACATACAAATGCACACAGATTTACTCACATACACATACAAAGGCACACACGCATGCATGAACTCCCACACACATGCACACACACATGTACACATGCATGGCAATATACACATGCACACACACATATGCACACCTGCTCAGACACATGCATGCACCCACAAATATGCATGCACACACACACACACACTCACATGAATACACATGCACAAATATGCTCTCACATATGCATAGATGAACAAACAACCACATGCACACATTGACATACTCACATGCCTGCATGAACACACATGAATAAAGATGATACACACACATATACTCACATGTGTGTGAATGCACACATGCACAAGCACACAAACACTTGAATAGATGCATGTACCCATATACATGCACATAAACAAACATGCACACACACACACACAAAGTATACACACGTACACATGCAAACACATATGCAAGCAAACAAGTACATACACATGCACACACACATGAGTGCACCCACATGTGTACACCCATTCACACACCCACCCACACTAACCTACACACACACACATGCACCCAAAGACACACACTCATGCACACACAATCATACACATTGACACCAATGCACATAGACATACATGCATTGGCACTAATACACATGTACATGCACAAATGTAAGCATGTACACACACACACACACCTATGAATGCACATACACACATTCACACATGTAGGAATGCAAGCACACACCAATATGCACATGCACACAAAGAGATGCACATAAGAATGCACACATGCCACACACAATACATGCAGATAAGAATACACACACATGCACTCATATGCACATAAACTCATGCACACATTCACACACACACACATACAAGTACATACACATGTTTATGCATGCATATATATAAAGATATGCATGCATACACACACATATGAAGATACATATGCACACAAACATGCACGTCCACTCCCACATGAATGCACGTACACTAGCACATTCATATGCACACATACATACACACGTGCGAATGCACGTATTCACACACATGTGCATACACTAATGTACACACACACAAACACACACATTTGCATAGATGTAAACACACATGCACAATCAAAACATACATAGGCACACTTATACAAACACGCACACATAGACAAATGTATGCTTATGCACACTAATAGAAATGCACATACAAACACCGATACACACACACAAATACAAACATACACATGCACAACAACACAAAAACTCTAACACACATGTCTGTCTATACACACACACACACTCACATACCCACACACATGCACACACACACACATACATACACATACACATGCATGTAGCAAAACATAGACATATGTACACACATCCATGCACACAGTAACATAAACACACATACACATACACACATGCCTAGACACACGCATGCATGCAAAAATGCACTAACTCATATGCATATATGCATACACTCATAGATGTGACATGTACAAGTGCATGCCCCCAAGCACACAAATACAAACACACACACACACACTCACACACACATATGCTCCAACTTACACAGACTAAAACACATGAATGCATGGACAAGCACATGCATCTACACACACAAGTGTGAGTTCATGCACACATACACATACACAAGAAAATGTGCACACATGCACACAAAAACATATGAATGCACACACACACACACACACACATACACACTTACACGCCCTCCACCCACACACACACATGCATACACTCACAAACACATGAATGCATATGCACATACACACAAATACACACTTGCACACATAGGTAGGCACACACACACACGAAGGCAAATGGGTGTGCACAGCCATTCACACACACTCACAAAGACATGTAACCACACACAAGCATACACATGCACTTACACACACAAAATGACATGCATATATACAAATCGACACATATATGTAGGCATGAACATGATTAAGCACACACACACATTCATACACAAACACATAGACATAGACACACACATCAATACACATTCACACATGTTCACACACACACACGCATACACTGACACGCACATACACACATAATCATGCATGCACACACACATGTATAAACACACATATGTAGTCATGCACACCCAAGCACATGTACACATAGACACATGCATACACATGAAAGTATGCAAGCACAAAAAATTTCATGCATCCACACACCCATATGCATGTGCATAGGCCCAAATGCACACACTCAAATACATGCATGCATGCGCACATGTACACACACATGTCCACTCATGCACACACTCACACATACACACTCAAACACACATGCACATGCACACACACACATACACAGACATACATAAACATGCACACACCCATAGATGCATACACACACACATCTACATGCACACTCATCCACACACACATGCACACATATGCATGCACACATACCAACACATGCATAGGCATGCATAATACACATTCACACACAAAACATACACCCATACAAACATCCACACATGCACACATTCATATGCAAAAGCATGCACACATACTCACCGACATAAATGCACACTTATATGGACGAATACATAGGTGCATGTGCTCGCACACTTGCACAAACATAGATGCATGCACGCACACATACACACACACAAAAACAAAGATGTATTCTCACGCACAAATGTACACACAAGCACACATGCACATACACATATAGATAAGCATGTAAACAAACATCACACATACAGACATATAGATACATGCACACGCACACATGGATGCGCACATAGGCACACATATAAGCACACAAATGCATGTAGATAGATGCATGCACGCACCCACATGCACAACCACAAAAAAAAGGAACACACACGCACACACATTCACACATGCATGCACACACTCATGTGCACATAAACACCTGTACAAATTCATTCATGCACACACACTCACATATACACATGCATCATCACATGGACACACTTATGCACATGCTCACACACACATATGCACACATACATGCATGCCCATGTGCACACTGGAACACACAGAAATGGACACACACTCTTATTAACACATGCAAAAAAACAACACAAGTATGCACACATTGATGAACATTAAGATTCACATGCAAGTATGTACAGACACACATAAATAACAAGCAAATTTATGCATGCACACACACTCATACATATACATACATTCAAAATCACAAACAAACAAAAAATGAACAAACATGCATACACAAGCACATGCATGCACATATTCATGTACACACACACACAAAATCACACATGCACATAAATACAAGAACACATACACACACACACACAAAGGCACACACGTTCCCACACACAAACATATGCACACATGCATACATGCACACACACAAGCATGAGCAAAAAAACACGCACAAATGCATGCATTTGCACACATGTGCATTTGCATAAACACTCGTAGACACATACGCACACCACACACATATGCATAGACACATGTGATGACACTAACACATACATGCACTCTCACATACACATGCAAACACAAGTGTACATTCACACACTAGCATGAAAACATAAGCACACACATACACACATGTGTAAATATATGCTCATAGATATGCACACACACATGCAAGTGCACATAAACATAATCATACATATGCATTTGCACAAATGCACAAACATGCATGTGCACACACACACTTGCACACACATAAAAAGGCAATCACGCACACACAAACACCCACCGACACACAATTGCATAAACTCACACCCACACACACATGCACAAACACTGACAAATATGTATGCATGTGCACATTTACAAACATGCACATAGACCTATGCACACACTCTGACACAGACTCGCATGCCTATGCATAGATGCACATGCACAAGCAAACACACACATACATGAACATACATGAAAGAATACAACCATAAAGACACACACACTCATACACCTACACAGACACACATGCACACACACACATGTACGCACACACACACATACCCACACCAACAATCATGCATATGCAACACATGCAAACATGCATAGGCTCATGCATGGACACTCACAAGAATGCACACACAAACACACATAGGAATATACACACAAAAACACAGAATCACACTGGCTCATGCACACACATGTATACACATGCCCACACACATGCATATGCAAAAGCACATGCCCTCACATGTGCATCGATGCAAATGCACATGAAGTACAACACACAAACACACACGCACACACATGTGCTTATACAACACATGTGTGCATACATGCACCCATAACCACATATGTCCACACACTCATGCATGAGTGCACATAAACGTGCACATAGACAAGAACTCATGCACACACAAGCACACACAGACAAACATAGACATATGTGCATGCACACACACCGTCACACAGACAACCACTCGTAAGTAGATACACAAACACATGCATTGGGACACACACGCATGCAAAAACACATACACTGACATGCACATACAAATACACACAAACACTTAAATCACAAACGAAAAAACATTTATGCAAATAGACTTGCACAAATGCAAACCACACATGAATGCATGCAGATCCACACACACTCGCACAACCCAAATGCAACACATTCATTCACAAACACAAACATGTATATGCACACACATGCAAAGGAACAGACACTCACTCGTGTGCACACATGAACACCCACTCATAGGCACACGTGTGTGTGAACACTTGCAAACACCCAAGCATACACACACACGTAGGTATACACATGCAGACACACATATACACACACATAATAAAACTCGCACAAATACACATAGATGCACACCCACAAACATATATAGACATGCACACACATGTATAGGTAGCACACACACATACACATGCATACACTCATGCTCACACATAAACACATACACAAGCACACACATGCAGACATGCATGCAAACATGTACACATGTACACCCACAAACCCACATGCACACACACATGCACAAGCATTCTTACACACTGATCTGGAATGCTTATATGCATGTACCCACACAAGAACACATAAGCACATAGGTACACATAGACACATGTATACACATGTACCCCATTCATAGAATAGACATGCATGCACACATAAACATGTAACAATACACTTACACACATGCACATGCAAATCCACAAACATGCACATGAATATGCATGCACAAGTACACAAACATACATGCACATGCACACAAATAGGCTTGCACATGCACATGCATAGATTCATAAACATGCACATATAAGAACACACACATGCATAATGACATGCACACACGTGAACATGTATGAACCCACATATGCAGACACATGCATACACATATATACACATGAACAAGTATGCACACATCCACGCACATATGCACACACATGCACAAATTCTTACACATACATTTGCAAACAAATACACATGCATGCACACTTGAACACACATACAAAAATTGGGCACGCATGCTCGCAAACATAGTTGCACATGTAGAGACAAATGCACAAAAAAAACTATATGCACACACACATATACAGATGCATGCATATGCACATGCACACATACACATGTAAAGACATGCACAAATACACACAAACATACAGATGCACATGCACATACACAAGCACATACATGTGCAGATATGCACACACATATGTACTCACACATGCACATAGACATGCACACACCAACATACCCACAGACACACCCACATACACTCATGCAGACATGCACACACAAACACACACACACACATGCAAATGCACTTGCACTAACACACACAAATTCTCACAAACATGCATAAACATGAACACAAACGAATGCACCCTTTCACACACACCCAACCAAATGAACATTGGCACTTACATATGCACACAAACACACATGTGCATGCACACACACAAATACACACGTGTGCAAATGGATACACATGCATATGCACACACACATAGATGTGCACACATATGCACATGCACACACGTGCACACACACACACATGCTCACACACTTTCACACATATGCATAAACACACACACATGCATGCACATGAATTCACATGCACACAACCATAAAGACATACAAAGACACACAAATGCACACATACAAGCAAACACACTTACACACGCATGCATGTGAACACACATATGCACACAGACACACAAATGCCCTTATACATACAAACACATACATATGTAGGCATGCCTATACATAAACATGCATACACACACATATGCACACAGTCACATGTGTGTGCACACACATTGACACACACAGGCCCACATGCACACAAACACACACACACACACATGCACACACACACACATACACCTACATGAACACATACATGCATACAAACATTCATACATGGGTGCACATGGGCATGTCCACACCAATACACACATGCACTTATATACGCACTCATAATCACATAAGCACACACATCCAAATGGGCACCCTTTCACACATAGACATGTACATACACACACACACATACATACATGCATGCATGAACACACACTTAGATGCACATGCATAAACACACACACACATATAGACACATACATTGACACACATGTGCATGCACACACACACATGTCTAGGCACATAAACAAATGCAAAAACACATACAGACACACATGTACATATGAACAAGCACAAACACACACATGCACACATAGTCACACATGCACGATCATGCAAACACACTGAAACATGCACACATACATTTACACTCGAACAAATATGTGCATGCACACACACACACACACTCAAACACAAACATGCACACACACACACACACTCAAACACAAACATGCACACACACACACACATGCATGTATTCTTTTAGGCACAAACACTTGCACACAAATACAAACACACACACACACACACATGTGCACAAGCACATGCACACAGACACACACCCGCACACAAATGCATACATGCACGTATACATGCGCACATAGATTTGAACACAAATTCATATGCATGAACACACATATGGACACCCACATGCAAGCATGCACATAGACACACACACATACACACATATATGCAAACATGCACACACACATGCATATGCATACACACAGTCACACGCATGCACACCCAAATGCATACACATATGCAGACACACACATACACGTGTGCACACAAACACAAGCACACACACATACACACACACAAATGCACATTCAAATGCATGCACATACACATGCACATGCACATATATGCACATAAACACACTCATACAAAAAAACACATGCACCTACACACACACATGCTAGCATTCATGCACTCCCACACACATAAATACACAAGCACCATTACACTCACCAACTCACACATGTGTGTGCATGCACACACTTATACACCCATACACATACACATGCATAAACTCAAAAACATAAAAACCAAAGCACAAACACACACACACGCACACACCCAGACATACACATGCACACACATGTATGCACACACACACACAAACTAAGTCACACACACACACATAAACATTGACATGCACAGACACACATGTACATCCATATGCATACACATGCACAAGAAAACACATGCACCCACACACACTCACTCCAACATCCACACACGCATAAATGAACACACATACATAGGCACACATGCACACACACATGCACATGCACAAAAATATCTACACACATAGACAAACAAAACACACACAAAAACATGCATAAGTACACACACACACACACACATAAACATATGGTTACATGCATGCACACACACGTACAAGTAAACATGCATTACACACATGTAGACATTCAAATTCACACTGACATAGACTCTCATGCACATGCATAGACAAGCACACAGGCATATGCGGTCAGCAACACACTTATACACACATGCATGTAAGTACGAACAGATCCACAAACACGCACACACACATACATACATATATATGCACAAACACACACACAAACACATGCATGTGGATGCACATATACACACACATACTTATATGTGCAACCACACTCATGCATGCAAACAAACAAAAATACATTCACTCACACCACAAACATGCACATGTGTAGACACAAGCACACATATGCAAACACAAAAGCTACACCCAAATATAGACGCACATGCACCCACATAACGCACACATGCACATGTACATGCACACACACAGAATCACACAGACACAAACACAAGCACACAAATGCACAGACACAAAGACACATGCGTATGAACATGTACACATGTATAAGCATGGATATATGCACATACATGTAGATGCATGTACACACACACACACACAAAAGACCACACACAAGAATACCTATGCTCTCATACACACACATATGCACACACTTATAGGCATGCACACAGGTGAATATTTTGTTGTAGAAATGCTCACATGCACTAACATGAAAACAAATGCATGCATACACATGCTTAAAGACACACATGCACACACATACACACACACACACAAATATGCACAAGTACACACATGCAAACACCAAGGAACACACACATGTGCATACATATTCACACATATACACGTACACATGAGTACATGCACATTGACACACATGTGCACAATCACCCACACTTAAAAAAATACGAATGTACACGCATACATATGCTCAAGCACAAACACACATATACACAAGCACATGCATGTGCAAACACAATAATGAACACACACAAACACATCCACACCCACAAACACATACCCACTTCTACATAGTCAGGCTCAAATAGGCGCATGTGCACACAAAAAAGTAGACACACATGCACAAGCATACACACACACATGCTCTCACAGAAACACACGTACAAATACATACGGACACGTGGACATGCACACACACATGCTTATGCCATATATACACATGCATGCACACACACACATACTGACACACATGTGTACCCATGTACACATAGATTTGCACATACAACATAGACACACACAAAACTATACACACACATGAACACACACACACACACATATATATATATATGAGTACACATGCATGCACATAGAAAGACACACACATACATGCACATATGCATATGCATTTGCACACACACACATGCAATTCTGTACATATCCATGCACATAAACATACAGACACATGCATGCAATCCCATGCATATACAAACCTACACACAAATTTATGCACACATACATACACCTACACATATACACCAACAATAATACCCACATACACATGCTCATGCACACACATGCGTGCACATGTACACAAACTTCCACACACACATGCTTACATACATATACAAAGAAAAACATAGAAACACTTGCACAAGTACACTCACCTGCACACATGCACATGCACATGCAAACACACACACAAAAACACAGACACACACACGCACACACACACACACCTACGCATACCCACACATGCACACTACCACACATATGCAAACGGGTGTGCATGATCACTCATACACATGAACATAAGCATGCACGTATGCATACACACATCCACACATGCACACACACATGCACATTACCACACATATGCACACTGGCATGCATGATCATTCGTACACATGAACATTAGCATGCAGGTGCATACACACATCTACATAGACACACACACAAGCATGCATGCACATGTATATACACACACGCACAAATGCACACACATATGCTCATGCACACTCCTATACACACCAATACCTATACCACTCAAGTGTGCATGCACACACATGAATACACAGGTGCACATATGCATGCTAACATACATATATACACTTACACATACATACATGTCCAAAAATGTGTCCATGCACATATACAATCACACTCACACAAACAAACCAATGTACATACCCATGTGTACACATGCTACACATGCCTGCAAGCATAAGTCATGCCCTTATGTCCATATAAGCAGACACACACATGTAGAGACAAGCTTGTGTATAGTAACACACACCAACACACACACACACACATGTACATGCATACATGAACTTACACAAAAAATATTCTTGCACACACATAGACAAACACAAGAACACAAGCACACATGTACACACACACACATCTACATAAACACAATCATGCACAAACATTGGCACAAGCACACACATGTGCACATGCATACTGACAATGCACACATACACCAATACATACACTCAACCACACACACATCCCCATAAACACACACATGTACACACAAACACATGCACATAGACAAGAACATGTACAAGCACACACTGACACACACATAAACAAACACATGCACACATACTCACCCTCACACACACACGAAATGCATACATACAATCGCATACACAGAAGTAGTCACATGCACACACACATGCATGCACATGTACACATGCATACACATGCACGTACAACACACACACACAAGGGCACACGAACACAAGAACACATACATACACACACACAAATGCACGCATGGATGCAGGCATACACAAACACACTCATATGCACACACACACAGAAATATAAATATGCACACACACACACACACACTTGCACGCACGCACGTACAGGCATGCCCATAAACACACACATGCACACAAACTTGCTCACACAAACACATATAGACATACACATAATAAAATTAACACATGCATACACATAAACACACACACACACACACACACACATACAGGCAGACATACATGCACATACATGAACACTCATGCACACCTATATGTACACATAGATAGACACACAATCATAAACACAACCTTACACGTACAAACATACACACACATGGATAATTACACACATGCACATAGGCACAAACACACATTGTTATACACACACAAACACACACACACACACACACACACACACACTTTATTTCATATTGAACACCCATATGCACCCACACACACATATGCATGCATTGACACACACACAAATATACACATGTACACACACACACACACTAACACACTTGCTCACACAAATGCACATACATGCACATATTCATGCACACAAAAACATGCACTCATGCACACATGTACACACATGCACATAAACAAATACACTCGTACACATGCACATGTACACATACCCATAACTACACACCAGCATACATGGACACATGTACAAATGCACACACACACACATATACACACGCATGTCCATGCACACACATAGATAAACTTGTTTGCATGCACACACATGCACACCAAAACATGCACATGCACACATGTGCATAAGCACACACACATGGATACACTTGTACACACAACCATGAACACACACATGTACTCACAGTTAGACACACATGCAAACACATGCACATGAACACATACACACTCACACATACACATAGTCATAAAAAGAGATGCATGGATGCAGACGTGTGATCATATGCACACACACTTGCATAAACACACCACTATGCATACACACTCACACTCATGCATGCATGTGCATTCATGCACAAACACACATAGAGAAATTCACACACACACACACATTCATGCATGTGGATACATGCACAAACCCACATACTCTCACACTCACATACATATACTCATGTCGACACACACAAGCATGCACACATGCATACACATAAGCTTGCGAACAGCCACACATACACAGATGCACACATGTGGACACACATAAACACAAACATGCATACAAACACATATATGCACACACACACATGTGTGCGTGCATATACATACAAACACATGCACCCACGCACATGCCCACTCACCTATGCTCACCACACACATGCACAACTACATGGATGCGCACAAGAGTGCATTTATATAGCTACATACATGGAAGCAGATGTACACACACATACATCCATATATACTCATGCGTATGCATGCACACATGGATGTAGACAAGCACACATGCACACACATGCAAACAAACACATAGACAAACATAATGCATACATGCATACTAACACGCACAGATCCATTAATGAACAAACATGCACACACACATGCACCAACACTTGCACACACAAAAAGAGATACACACATAAGCATACACATGAACAAACACATACACTCACTTGAACATGTATGAACACATGCACATAACACAAGCACACTCTTGCACACACACACACATGTGCACACATATATATATATGCACAAGCATGCACACACACACTCTCCTAGATATTCATAAGAAAATACACATGCACATGCAAACAAACCCACACACATACAAACTCACACATGGGCTTGTGCACATAGGTGCATGCACACACAGACATGCACATGAGTACAAACACACACAAATACACACATACACTTGAACACACTAAATCACTACATATACACCTACATACATGCACTCATACATGGCCACACCCATGCTCATAAGCAAACACACATGCACATTCCCACGTAAGAATATGCATGCACACAAACACATACACACTTGAATAAAAAAGTACTCACACACACAAATAAGCCCACACACATTCACACCCATGCACACACAAAAATAATGCACACAAACACACATGTACACGCACATGCACATAATCAAATACATGCATACATTCACACCAACGCATACATGCTCACCCACCCATTAACATGCACATAGACATAAACACAAATACAAATACAAACACATGAACTCTCACACATGTACACACATACACACAAATGCACATACACACACACATGTACATGCACATGCATTCATATGAAAACGTCTACATATACCCATAGATAAACACTAATACAAACACACAAGAATATGCACACACTCAATCACATATATACACATGGACATTAACACACACAAACACACACACACACATCGGCATATGCATGTACATCCATGCATGCACATGAACACTCATGCTTACACAAATGCACACACATAAGTACACACGTGCACACACATTCACACATGCATGCATGCACACAAGTGCACACAAGTACACACACACACACATGTGAACACATGCACACACACAAACACATGCACATAGGAATGTATACCCCCATATGCACATACATAAACATGCCTATGTGCACCCACACATACATACTTATGTGTATACACACAAACATGCACTTAGGCATACTCATGCACTCACACATAAAAACACTTGTTCAACCTACATACACATATACTTATGTACTCACAAACACATACACATACACATGCATGCACATACTCATGCACACACACACACACACATCTATAAGTGCACTCCCTCACCTTCACACACACACACACACTCAAACTCATATGCACAGACACACACACTTACATACATGCACATGCACAAATGCAAAGGCATGCTAACACAAACATAGAGGAACAAAATTACACGTGCACAACAATAAAAACATAGACATGTGCACATAAGCATGCACAAGTAGACATGTAAAAAAATACATAACCATACTTGAACAAAAACACACACATGAGCACACACACACAACATGCACACATCCACTCACACATGTATACACATGTGCACAAAGGCACACACAAGGCTACACATGCATATGCATGCATATTCGTATGCATAGAAACACACATACACATACCCACGTACAGACACAAGGACACACAAACACGAACACACACATGCACATGCATGCACACAACCATGCACAAAGAGACACATGCACATTGAACACATAGATGCATGCACAAATACTCACATACACACATGTGCATGTGTACACACACACAAGTACAGACTTTGATGCACTTACCCACAGACATGTGCATGCATGCACATAGATACTTGTGTGCATGAACACACACACACACAAAGATGCAAAAATACACACAAATACACACACACCAACAAACACATCATCACAAGCACGCTCACACATGTGCACACAAGCTCGTATGCACAAACATACACATGCACACACACATGACATGCATGCAGATAAACATGCACACACCCATGCACACACATGCACATACATATGCAAAATGGCACATGTACACTTGCACACATGAATTGACAGACACACTATCACACACACAAAAAGGAACTTGCTCGCACAAGTATAATAACACGTAAGTAGTTATGTAAACATACAATCACACACACGTATTCACACACATGCACACATACACATGGAGACATGCACTCACACATAGACCCACAAACATGAATACTGCACATTTGTCACACACTTGCACACACACACACCCATGCATGTACACACATAAACATTCACACATGCCCACACAAACACACAAGCACACACATGCATATGCACACACACACACACATGCTTAAGCAAACATGCACACCCACACACACACATGTATGCACTTATGTACTTGAATGCTTGCACTTAAGAACACATGCATGCACTCACACAAATAGACATGTACAAATAAATATAGACCAACACACCTCCATAGACACACACAAACATGCACACACCCATACATACACACTGGTGCACACACACATGTACACACATGCATACATACAGATACACATTCACACACAAGCAAAACAAACAAAAACATACACACAAATAAGTACATGTAAACACATGCACTTGCAGATACTCGCACATGCACACACACTTACATCCATTCTCATACACTTACATTCAAACATGCACAGACACACATGAAGATAATAACGCACGTACACATAAATGACCATGCACACTAATGAACACACACAAGTGCACACATACATGAACATATGCACAGATGTGTAGATGCATATACATGTAATTGCACATAGTGGCACACGTCTATACACACACACACACAGACACAACTACAAACACATGCATGCATGCATACACACTCCTACACACTTACAAACACAAACATGCACATATAAATATGCATACACATGCACACACCCACCCATGCAAACATACAAATACACATGCACACTTGTACATGCACATGATGAAAAACTCATACACGCATGCACATCCATGCACAGACATGCATAAAAACACATGCATATGCACTCATATAGACATGCACACATATAAACATGCACACATAATTGCACAAACACACTCACACAAAAATAGTGATATAGAAATATGTGCACATAGAAACTCACACATGCACACACACATATATACACACAAGCACATAGACATACACACAGGTGCAAACACACTTATACACACGTGTTTGCATGCACAAACACATGCATACACCCCACGTGAGTTGCACACTCAAAAATGCACCCACAGAAATGCAAAATGAACATGTACATGCACACACACTCCCACACACACATATAAACATAAACACACATACGTTTGCATGCACATAGACACAAACACACATGCTTTAACATACGTTGACACAAGTAGACACTCACACAGAGACATACACACACTTGCACACATGAACATACCCACACACATGCACAAACAAACGTATATACAAACACACACCCACACACATGCATTTCAACTTACACACAAAAAGAAATACAAACACAGGCATCCACACACACACATGCATGCACATACGTACACAAATACAAATAACTACACATGTAGGAACTAGCACACACTCATAAGAAAACATACACACATGCATGCATACACACATGTACACACACACACATTCACACATGCTTGCATGTACACACAGATATACACATGCACATACACACGTACATACAAGAACATGCACTTGCACCCACACACACAACAAGCACATATGCACCACCCATAAATGCAAATAGACACATATGCACTTAAGCACACACATATGCACATGCACACAAGGACATATGCAGGAAAAAGCACAAACTCACACAAACAAATACAAGCACACATTTGCACACATTTTTATACACATGCACATGCACACACAAGCACATGCACACAAACACACACACACACACACACAAACAAACACACATGCAATCATAAGCACACACACACACATAAGCACACACGTGCAAACGTACAAATACACATGTACTCATATGCACACAAACATGCAAACACATACAAAAACAAATGCATAGACGTATGCAAACACATGCATATGTGCTAATAGGCACATGTGCCCATATAAGTGCATTCACATATGCACACACATATGCACACACATGCACACACACACACACATGGACATAAGCATCCCAAACATAACCATAGGCATATACACATAAGAAAAACTACATGCATTGAGACATGAGTGCATACATGCACAATCACATACATGTACTTGCACCAGCACACATAGACACACACACATACGCACCACTATGCACACATGTGTCAACATGTACACACACATGCACATATATAGACATGCACTCACACACACATTCACACATCCAAACATACACATACATTAACACCCCCACACACCCACAACATGAACACACACATACACTAACACACAATCAAACATAATCACACGCACACACACATATATGGGTGCTCCCAAGCACACACACACACACACATAAACATGTACTCACACACTTATAAACACTTTGAGATACTCACAAACACATGCACACACAATCCTACACAAATGCACACACACACACACACACAAACATATACACATGCATATAGGCACACACATATGCATGTCTACAAACACACACACACGTACACAAATACATGCAAACAACTTCACACATACATGCACATACACAAATACAAACACACAAACACACACATAAGTACACTCAAATGCACATAAACACATTCATACACACATGTGAGCATACATAGACACATGCAAATTCACACACACACAACCAAACACATGCGCACATATGTATGTAAAACACACAAATATGTACACACATGTGAATGAATAGAGATACATAAGCACACACACATGCAAGCATGCATGCATATATACACACTCATGCACACAGATGTAAGCATGCATGCACACACATGCACACACACATACACGTATACACAAACACACTCACTCACTTAGTCACACAGACCATTGCAAATGCACCATCGATCACACACCCACACACATACAGTCATGAAGACACATGCATATGATTGCATGCACACGTGTACTTATGCATGCATCCACACACACACACAAGTACACATACACACACATGCACACACATATACAAAAACCCACATACACACAACTAGACATACATGTACCTACACACACATGCACATGCACACATGCATGCACACATATATACACACACATGAAGAGGTACACAAACATACACACATATGCACACACCCACACACACATAAATTATGCTGACATGCATGCACATGGATAGACGTAAACACAAATGCACATACATATGCAAACACATATGCATCTAAACTCTCACATGCTTTCATATGCACACGCATGCATGCATAAACATGAACACACATGCATGCACATACACTCATGCAAAATGATAGACATGCATAGAAATACAATACTCATACGAAGGCACACAAATGTACACACACACATGCACACTCATGCACGCACATGAATGCATGCACACATATGTGCATGTATAATTGCAAGCATGTTAATGCATACACAAATGCATATACATGCACACAAGAGCACACATTCACACACATGCACTCAAACACACCTCACACACACAAACACACACATGCATGCATTCACCTGCACACAAAGACATTCATGCATAAACACACACTTATAGTCATTTATACACACATCAACACATGCACACATACACAAACATATATAGATAGCTACACAAGCATATGTAGATAAATATTAGCATGCATGTGCATACACACATTTACTCACAAACATATGCACATGCACACTTGCAAGCAGACATACACATGCACATGCACACATAAATCCATAGGCACATGTGCAAACCCACACATGTATGCACAGGCACACACATGCACAAACACAAGTACATATAGACATATGTAAATACACACACACATGTAGACAAATATGTACACACACATACACATGCATGCACATGCACACTTACGCGTTCACATATGCGCAGACATATGTACACACATGCATGCACATAAGTAGAACACAAAACACATGAAAACACACAAACCTACATACACACGTGTGCATGCATACACACACTACATATATACACACAAGCATATACACACAAACATGCATATGTGAACACAAATAGACCAAAATACACACACATGTACTAATTCACACATACACATTTGCACCCACATATGCACACAAATGCACACACACACAAATGTATGCATGAGTGCATGCATACACACACACACACACATCAACACAACCTTTGGTCCCACACACATATATAGGCACACATGGAAGCAAGTGCACACACAAAAAGTTCACACATGCATATGCACGATCACATATACACCCAAGGACACACACACGCACACATGTACACCCAGACACATACATGCATGCACACACATAGGAAAATGCATATACACACACACATGTATGCACACACACACACATGCATAAGGACATGTAGACACATGTGCACCCACACATACACACACATGCACATACAGAACAGTAGGCACACACATATACACACACAAGCATGTACACATGTACACATGTACACACAAAGAAAGACACACTCATGCATGATTCCACATACAACATATGTATGTGTGTGCTCACACACACCCACACGCATGTTCATATGTACACACACACACACACCTACACACACAAACACCCACACACATGTATGTGCATGCACAGACAAATATATGCACACACACACAAACACCACCTAGAGACCCAATTGTTCAAACACACACACAAACATAAGCATGCACATGTACATAAATACACACACAAACACACATTCATACACATGCATGCACACATGCACACACAAGAAGAAGCACACACATGCACACACGCACATCACAAATATAAACACTCATGTACACACACACACATGTGCATGTGCACTCATGAACATGTGTGCACGTGTACAAACAGGCATGCACATATGCACATATGCACATAAACACAAACGCATGCACGTGTCATCCACGTGCATGCTCACAAATGCATGCACAAATGCATACACACAAACACACACTTATGCACAACATACACACATATGTACTTAAAGATGTGAGTGCAAAATCACACACATGCACACACACACACTCACACACATATAGGCACACATGTACACACTCAGATGCACTTGCACACACATATAAGAGCACAAGCACATGCACTCACTCACCTGCACACATAGGTTTAGACATACACATGCACACATAGGTGCACACAGATGCTCGTACGCACACGTACACACACATTCTTGCACACTTGCACAAACATACTTCTGCACGTACACACAAACACAAAGACATAGACATGTGCATGCACTCACAAAACACACATGTGTACATACATCCACAAGAACTGATACTTGCACGTACACTGATACACACATGCATGTATGTACACACACACATGTATGCATGCACACACACACAACCACACACACCTACACACATTAACACATGCACACACAAATGCATGCATTCCAGTACAAACACATCGAAGTACACATATACACATGTATGCAAACACATTCACACACTCTCATGCACACATGTAAAAGTACACACACATGCACATAAGCATGCACACCCACACCCATGCTCCACACATAAACGTACTTACATAGATAACTACAAACATGAATACTCACACACACAGACACACACATGCACACCCATGCACTAATACACATACACAAATGTGCATGCATATGTACTCACACATCTACACACACTCTTACCCATGCATGCACACACACACACACATATGCACACACATAAACAAAACCACACACACATGCACTCGTACAAATGCCGTCATGCACACACACATGCATGCATGCCCACACACACACATATGTGCACATGCACACAGGCATATACACAATGATGCACACACATGCATACAAATATATGCACCCACATGCATGCACATATAGACACATGTGCATACACAACCACATGTATGTACACATGCCCATAAGCACACACATAAACATGCATACACACACATGGTCTTATGCAAACACATGCACATATAGATGTATGCATATGAACAAATACACTCATGAACATGTAAGCAAATACACATGAATACACTCAAATACATATGCAAAGACCCACTGACATGCACACATATAGGTACACACACTCGCACACACACACACATGCACATGCACACATGCTCACATGCACATATACACTGATGCATACTCATGCACACACATAAATGCAGACACATACATAAGAAGAAGTAGAAACACACTCAAATGCATACACATACACATGCATGTACACATACATGCACCTAAATGTATATGCACATGAATGCACAAGCATACACCCATGAACATGCACACACACACACAAGCATACACACATGCACACACTCACATTCATGCACATGTGCAACTACACACATAGACACATGCATGCACACAAATACTTACACACATATGCACAAGCACAAGCACATGCACACATGCACCCACACATGCACATCAGCACACACACATATGTGCTCACATGCACACACACACACATGCAGACACATATGCATGCACACCGACATTTATAGAAGCACACATGCATACAGACACACACACACACAAAATATCATATGCACACCAACTCACACATGCACATGTCCATGCAAACACACACACACATACACACACATGTGGAAAACCACATACATATAAACATACACACATGCGGCTATAGACATGTACACAGATTGATGCACGCATGCATGCCTACACAGACACGTGTGTGCACATGCTCACACACATGCACACAAACTCATAAATACACACATGAGCACACAAGAGGTTGCACACACCAAAAAACATAAGAACACACACATGCAAACACACACCACATGCTCACACATGCATACACACACATGTATAATCACACACATGCACATTCACACATGTACACACACATATATGCACTACCACAAGTACACACACACATATGCAGATGCACATGTGCACTTGTACAAAAAGGTGCATAGATACACACATGCATGTATGTTCATATAGACACATGCACACATATACACACATTTACAAACATTCTCACATGCATCAACGTGTGCACAATCATGCATGTACATGTACACACCCATAAACTCATGCATACACACAAATATGCAAATACACATGTAAACAGACATACACATGCATGAAGACATACATACACACACACACACACAGATGTACACATATGCATGTGCACAGTCACACACACACACACACATACACATACACACTCGCACCA
The DNA here is from genome assembly GCA_023846275.1 of Vanilla planifolia. Taxonomy (NCBI): domain Eukaryota; kingdom Viridiplantae; phylum Streptophyta; class Magnoliopsida; order Asparagales; family Orchidaceae; genus Vanilla; species Vanilla planifolia. The sequence goes on from JAIUJO010000275.1 coordinate 487,255, forward strand.
ACAAACATAAGCACACACACGCACGAAAAAGCACATACAAGTATGTGTGCATAGACACACGCATGCATATGCATACACAAACACATGCATAGCCACATGCACATATGCTCATGCATGACACACACATACACACATAAGCATGTGCATGCACGCACATGCTTGCACCCTTAGACATACACACACACACACACTTGTATGTATACATGCTCATAAGTACACACACATAAACATGTGCACAAGCACACACACACATACATATACACAAAAATGCAAGTATGAATACTTGCATACAAATGAATGCATATAGACAGATGGTCACACATTCATACATATGCAAAATGTAGACACATGCATACATACAAAGGTACACTCATATGCACACACTGACACACACGTGTACACGTAGACACATATGTATAAAATGCTCACACACCCACACATGCACACACGTGCATGGATATTCATACACGCAAATGCACAAACTCACACATGCATATAGGTATACGTGCATAAGCACACACCCATAATGCCCTACACACATTCAAATACCCACATGAACGCAAACACACACAAGCATCAATGCATGTGTGCACTTGAACACAAACAAATGCATGTACATGCATAGGCACACACAAGTACAGATGCACATATACATGCACACACACACCAAGATGCACATAAATAATCACATACTTGCACACTTGGATGACATGCACACACACATACATAATCACATGAACACATGTGCACACAGGTATGCACATGCACATACTCATATGCACACACATGCACACACACGCACACATAAACAAAGATGCATGCATACAAACAAAAGCATCAATGCACACACATGCACACACAAGTAAGCAAAAGTAAATGCATAAAAATTCACACACATTTGCATAGGCACACACTCATGTGCACATATACTCACAGACATACACACACGCATACACACACACATACAAAGACATGCACATGCTTGCACACACATACACAAGCACACACATGCATACACACACATGCAAACACACATAAATACATACATGCACAAGTACACACGCACACATGTGTGCAGAAAGACACACATGCACACTCACCCACACAAAGCCATACACACACAATTCACATACACACACATATAAGTGCATGCATATACACACATACACATAAACACCAATACGTGCATGCATGCACACAAAGGCACATATGCACATGTATACACACATAAAAACATACACATACACAAACATGCACTTGCACACACATGCATGCACACACACTCATACACATGCACGATAGACATACATGCATGCACACACACGTGTATATATGTACACACTCACTCATGTAAACACATGCACACACACACACATAAAAAATAATATAAGTGCACAAACACAATCAAACGTGCCTGCACAAATATGCACATGCTCATGCATATAGATTTGCACATGTCCACACACACACATGCATGTGCACACCCCCACATGCAATCCCAGACCCACACAAACATGATCATGCACACAGACACACACTTATGCAAATGACTACAAACACACTCACACACATGTGCACATGCATATAAACATATATGCATGCACATATACATAGACACACAAACACACATGTTGGAACACACACACAAATGTTTAGAAGCACACCCAAACACATTAGTGCAAAATGCACAAATGAACACATATGCATGTAAGCATAGATGCACATTCTCACACACATATATGTGCATAAACAAATACACACACTCACACATGTAAATACACTTGTACATACAAACATACTCATACAAACATGCACAACACATACATATACAAACACACATCGACACACATGCATGCGAACATACACATGCAAATAGAAATACAAACATAAGAACCCACACACACATGCATGCACATGCGCACACACACATAAGCACACACACATGAGGAGGAAGAAGAAGAAGAAGCAGAAAAAGAAGAAGACAAAGAAGAAGAGGAAGAAGAGAAAGAAGAAGAATGAGAGGAAGAAGGAGAAGAAGAGGAAGAAGAAGAAGAAGAAGAGGAAGATACATATAGACACACATGCATATGCACCCACATGCATAGAAGCACACACACATATAGACACACATACAGATTCATATGCACACAAACTCACAGACATACATGACCATGCATACACACACATACATATGTAGACAACCAAATACATACAAACATACACACATGCACACATAAACATGTACACAGATGCATGTATGCCTACATAGACACATGTGTGCACATTCTCATGGCAATGCACACAGACTCATAAATACACACATGAGCACACAAGAGGTTGCACAAACACACAAAGCATAAGAACACACATATCCAAACACATGCATGCACACATGCTCACACATGCATACACACACATGCACACACACATCTATGTACAACCACAAGTGCATATGTACTCACACATACACAAATGCACATGTGCACTGGTACAAAAAGGCGTATAGATACACATATGCATGTACATGCTTATAAACACATACGCACAAGTACACATACATTTACATACATTCTCACATGCATCAACATGCACACAAACATGCATGTACATGTCCACACCCATGAACTCATACATACACACAAATATACACATACACATGTGAACAGACATGCACATGCATGAAGACATACAAGCACACTACACATATGCACATGCATAGCCACACACACACATGCACACTCACACCAACGAACAAAAGTACTCACCTGATCATGCACAGACACACACACACACACGAGAAGAACATACACATATGTGTGCACAGACACATGCATGCACATGCATACATAAACACATGCATAGCTACATGCACATATGCTCATGCATGACACACACATATACACATAAGCATGTGCACACACACAGACATGCTTGCACACTTAGACATTGGCACACACACATACAAACGTATTTATACAGGCTCATAAGTACACACACACACACATGCAAGCACGAGTACTTGCATACGAATGAATGTATACAGAGACATGGTCATTCATTCACACACATGTAAAATGTACACACATGAATAGACACAGAGGTACACTCAAATGCACGCGCACGCACACACGTGTACACATGTGCACACACATGCACATGAACACATGAACACATGTGCTCATAGGTATGCACACATGCATATACTGATATACACACACATGCACACACACACAAATAAACAAACATGCGTGCATACAAACAAAAGCATCAATGCACGCACACATGTAAGCAAAAGTACATGCATAAACATGCACACACATTTACATAGGCACACACTCATGTGCACCTACACTCACAGACATGCACACACACATGTATAAAGGGATGCACATGCTTGCACACACATACACGTACACATGCACATGCATTCATACGCACACACATGCATGCATAAACACACACACATGTGTGCACAAAGACACACATGCACACTCACCAAGACAAAACCATGCACACACACATTCATATCCAGACACATACACATGCATGCATATACACACATACACACAAACACCCACATGTGTATGCATATGTACAAAAAGGCTCACTTGCACATGTAAACACACATAAAAACATACACTTGCACAAACATGCACTTGCACGCACATGCATGCACACAAATACACATGCATGATAGACATAGATGCACACACACTCACTCATGCACACACATGCACACACACACACACACATAAAAAATAATACAAGTGTACTAACACAATCAAACATGCATGCAAAAGTATGCACATGTTCATGCATATAGATTTGCACATGCCCACACACAGAAATGCATATGCACACCCCCACATGCAATTCCACACCCACACAAACATGCATATGCAGACACACGCACACACACACACACACCTATGCACATGCCTACAAACACACAGACATATGCACACACACACACAGACATGCTAATGCATGTAAACATATATGCATTCACATATACATACACACACAAACACACATGTAGGAACACAAGCACAAAGGCATACATGCACACCAAACCACATTAGTGCAAATCTTGCAAATGCACACACACACGTACAAGAATAGATGCACATTCTTAGGCACATGCATGCACACAAATAAATGCGCACACTAACATATAACCGAGCACACCCGCACATGCACATGCGCATGCACATACACACGCTCTGACATATACACATGTGCTCACACATGCATATGCAGACACATACACATGTGTGTGTGCATATGCTCACACATGCATATGCAGACACATGCATATGCAGACACATACACATGCACAAACACATGCATACACATGCAAACCTATGTAGAAACAAATATAAAATTACAACACATACACCTACCCACACACACCCATGCACATGTACACACATGCACACACACATAAACACACAAGCACTTGCCCACTAAGACATATGCACATAACACACATATAGACCCACAACTACACATGCACAAATACATAGATGTAGACACACATGCATGCACACACAAAAGGATGGACACACATGCACACATATAAACGCACAAAAACACATATAAGCACACATACTTATTCATAAATACACATAAGCATGCACATACATAGATATTCACACATGCATGGATGCATGTGCATACACACTCAGGCACGTAGACATGCTCGCTTGAAAACACATGCACACACACACACACATGTATACACATAGACACAGATGTGCACAAGCATAGATAAATACACACACACACATACACATGCTAACACACACATATAAATGCATGCATGCACATACACATGCATACACATATACACCCACACACACACATGCACAGATATGCACACACATGCACATACACTCACACATGCAAAGACACATACACATGCACAAACATGCACATGCACTTACACACATGAATACATACATACACATAAACACAAAAGTGCATGCACATGCACGCACGTAGGAATATACACACATATGCACATGCTTATTTATGCATGTACTCACATACACACATGTATGCAGACAAATAGACACATTTACATATGTGCATCCACACAAATACATGCACATGCATAGAAACATATGGACACATGGACAAGTGCACACAAACATAGCCACACACATGCAAGCACACATGTATCCAAACAGACACACTTAAGAGCACACAAGCTCACACAAGCATACACACATATGTGTGCATGCACACACCAGCATGCATAGATACACACACATGAAAATAAATACATACACAGAAATGCATTTGTGCTTGCACACACATGCTCGCATACAGACATAGACATACATACAAAATCACACACATGTACACATACACATGCACATATAGTAAAACACACACACAAAGATGTGTTTTGTATGCACACATATACGAACTCACACACACACATACAAAAATGCACACATATAAGCACACAAATTAAAGCATGCACACATAGCCACATGCATGAACACACAAATGTACACATGGACCCACTTACACATGTGTGTGTGTGCCCACCTAAAACACAAGCATACACACATGCCCTTCCCCTACACATATTCACACACACAAACACAAATGCACATGCACACATAACAAACCCATAGACATACACATACACACACATACTCATGTATGCACACATGCATATGCACGTAGATAGACATATTCACATACAAACACACACGCATGTAGATTACAAACACACACATACATAGACACACACAGTCATAGAGACGTAGAAAGAAATAATGCACATACACAAGCCCACATATGCAAATACACACACACACACGCACACAGGCTCACATGTTCACATGGGTGTGTACACCCATCCATGCACATGCATACACTGACATACAACACACACAGGCAAACAAATGCACTAGCACACATACACATGCCTGCACACATGCACACACATGTCCACACACACACATGTAAACCCACCCACCGACACCCATGCACAGCTTTACACTCACACAGGCACACTCGCACATGAATGCATGCACACACACACACATTTAGATGCACATACACACATACATGTGCACACACCCTCACATATACACAACCACATGTTTGCACAAACATATGCATAAACAAGCACATACACATGCATAAGAATTGGCACATAAAGACAAACACAACTCATAGATGCATACCCATACAGATTGATAGACACACACAAATGCATATAGGCATGCAAACACATGAACATCCACACACACTCACATGCACCCACATGCACAAACACAACAATACACACATACACATTCATAGACACACACACACACATGCACCCACACACAAGTGTGAAGACATACACACACACATATGTAGACAGACACAACTACACACACATGCATGTGCACACATGAACAGAAGAACACACTTGTACATGCATAAAAACATATACACACACACACACTCATAAACACAATCACAAAAATAGTGTACACACTCATAAACACATGCATATGAACACACACATGCATGCACACACACTCAAGCACATACACATGCATGTACAACTGCACAAACACTCACAAACATGCACACTTAAACAAACATACACACACACACATGTATATGCACACTCTTGCACATGCACATACATGAACAAGCACACAAGCATGCACAAACATGCACATGCAAAGGCATACACACACACATGCTCACAGATATGCACACACACACATGCACAAAGATATGGACATACATGCTTACTCACATATGCATAGGAAGCAAACACAAAAAAATACATATTCACACATGCAAATTCACATACACACAGACACATGCACACATATTTACACACACACAAGCACTTGGACACACACTTGCATTCACAAAAACCTACACAGACATATGCACACACACACATATATCAATATGCACACAAACATGCACACAAAAACACTTACATGTGCACGTAGATATACACACACTTGAGCATGAACATACATACATAAAGAGCACAAGCACACACATTCAAATGCACACAAATATACATGCAAACATATATAGACACACACATACATAGACATGCACATGCATGCACTTGCTCACAGACTCATATGCATGCACACACATACACATCCACACGAATGAAGATACGTGCATACACTGGCACACATACACAAATGCACAAACACACCAACGCATGCACATGCACACACACACACATACACACGTGAATGCACAAATACATGCTTACATAAATATACCAACAAACACATGCACACACACAAAGTTTTATAAACACACAAATTCTAATGCACATACACATGCATATAGACAAGGTGCACGCATACATATGCACACACATACATGGACACACACACATATAAAGACCAAAATAAACACACTTGCATAGACAATACTAACACACATAAACGTGCACACATATGCATGTACATTGATGAGAATGGTCAAATGAATATGCACACATATGCACATGGTTATTTATGCATGTACACATAGAAACAAAAATACACACATGTATATACACACACAGACATATTTATGCACATGTGCATGCACACACACATATGCATGTTTAGACAAACATATGACACACATGAAGAAGTGCACACAAATATAGTGACACACACAAGCACACATGTATCCAAACACACTCACAAGCATACAAACTCACACATGCAAACACACATGCACACACTAGCACACACAGCCACTCACACATGCAAATAGATGCATACACACAAATGCATGTGAACTTGCACACACATGCCCGCATAAACATGTAGACACACATGCAAAAGCATACATGTACACATGCACATGCATACATAGAAAAACTTACACAAAGATGTGCTAACATGCACACACACATACACAAATGCACACACATAAGCATGCACATAAAAGCATGCACACATAGCCATGCAGATGAACACACATATGTACACATGCACCCACTTACACATATGTGTGCATGTGCCTCCCCCACACACATGCAGAAAAATGCACACATGCATAAACATAACCCCTTCCATTGCACACATGCACACGCATGCATAGATGCACATGCACGCACAACAAACCCATAAACATACACATACACACACATACCATGCATGCACACATCCACATGCAAGTAGATAGACATACACATGTGCAAAACCATATACATGTGTAATATAAGCACACACACACATAGAGACACAAAAAGGAACACATATATACACATACACAAGCACACACATCTAAATACACATGCACACAAGCATAGAGTCACACTTGTACACATACTCATATATGCATGGGTGTGCACACCCATCCATGTGCAAGCATGCACTCACATACAACACACATAGGCATACACATGCACTAGCACACATAAACATAAATGCACAAATATGTACTTGCACACACACACTCATGCATGCACATGCATGCATACATTCACATACATGCATAGCCACCCACTCACACCCTCACATAGCTATGCACTCATGCAAGCACACTTGCATATGAATGCTTACACACACACACATACGTAGACATAGATACATGTGTACACACCCTAACATACACATAACCATATGCTTGCATAATCATATGCACAAACATGCACACACACGGATAAGCACAGACACATAAACACACAAACATAAATCAGACATGCACACCCATACAGGCAGATAGACACACCCAAAAGTATATAGGCATTCAAACACATGCACACCCATGCATAGTCGCATGCACCCACATGCACAAACAAAATAATAGACACACCCACACGCACATGCACTTGTTCATGCACATAAGCACATGCACATGCACGTCCATGGGCACAAAAGCACATGCACGTACATGTGCCCACAAGCACGCACACAGAGGAACACACATGCACCCACAAATGCACACAAACTTGCATGCACAGACCCACACATGCACATGCATGAATATGCATACCCACACAAATACACACACATGCATGCACAGATACACACATACAAATGCATGCATACATGAACACAAGTATGCAACCATACATATGTGTGAAGACATACACACACACACAAATAAACACACAAACACAGGCACACACACATGCATGCACACACATGAACTCAAGAACACACATGTACATGCACAAAAACATACACACAAATGTTCATAAACATAACCACATAAATAATAGAGACACACACATAAACACATGTGTGCACATGCATGCACACACACACAATCAAGCATGTACACATGCATGTATGCATGCACAAATACTCATAGACATCAACACTTAAAAACACATATGCACTCATACACATGCATATACACACTATTGCACATGCATAAGCACACACACATACTCTCATGCATGTGCAAAGACACACACACACAGACATGTTCACAAAGATATGGACATGCATGCACACCCACACATGCATAAGAAGCAAACACAAAAAATTACATATTCACACACACAAACTCAACCACACACAAAAACATGCAAACATATATACACACGTACAAGCGCTCTGACACACTTGCATGCATAGACACCTACACACACACACATAACGATATACACACAAATATGCACAACAAACACACTCACATGTGCAAGTAAATATACACATGCTTCAACATGAACTTACACATAAATAGGACATGCATACAAACACATATACACATGCATGCACACATATACATAGAGATGTAATGACCCAAATAAACACACATGCACAGACAGGCACACACACACACACACATAGACACCCACACATACACACGTATAATCACGTGCCTGGTCAAACTGATGCACATAGATGCACACACTCACTCAAACACACACATAGATAGACATGTAGGTATACACATACACACTTCTATATGTAAAGACACAAGTACACAAATATGCATAGACATACAAAAAGACACGTACACACACCCTCATATACATGCATGCTCATAGACACATGTACATGCTTACACCATGAACTCACACGCATGCACGTACACAATGCATGCATAGACGCACACTTACACGAATGCACACACACACACAAAGGCACACACGTAATTGCACATGGATACAAAAATGCTGACACACGAACACACAAATTTGCACACACACATAACTGAATGCACACATAAAAATGTGCACCTGTACATACAACACCTGCACACAAGCTCATGCGCACACACATATACACTTGTAGGAACACATGCACGTACATATGCATGCACACACACACATGAATGCATAAACACTCGTAGAGTCACCCAGATAGCCACACACACACACATATATATCCATGCATGCATGAACACACACATGCACACATACATGCACACAAGCACTCGTACACCCACACACATAGACATATGCACACAACTAAACACATGCAAACATATACACACTTGCACAGGCACGGGCACACACACACATGCACACATAGATACATGCACACACACACACGAGCAAACACATACACATTCTCACACATGTGGTGGTACACCAGTACACACATACGTGCACAAGCACCCAAATGCTTGCAAGCGTAAACATGTTTGTACACAGACATGAAAACAAGCACTCATCTCCACACACACATGCATGCATATAAGCATACATCACACAAAAACACAAACATATTTAAACCCACAAGAACATACACACCCACATGTGCATACACCCATATACACACACAAAAACATGCACACACTCACATACATACTTGCACACATGCATACACATGCACTCACCCAAACACACACACACAAATAGATGCACATGAACATATGCATACACACAAACATACAAATGTGCATATGTACACACCCACACACACACATATAGGCACAAATGCATACACTCACACACACATGCACACATATGCATGCACAAACACACAAACATGCACAGGGACACATGCATAAATGCATGCTCACACATATGCACACAAACACACATACATTAAGCCATGCAAGCATATGAACTTACAAACACACATACATGCACACATGCATGCACATAACCATAAACACATTTTTACACAAGCACATGCACACAAAAACCAATGCACACTCAAATAAACATGTACCCATATACACCCATGTCCATACATACACACATAGAGATACACATGTACCCACATACACCCATGTCCATATGTACACACACACAAATACACATGTACCCACATACACCCATGTCTATACGTACACTCACTCACATACATGACGCACACACACACCTATATAGTCATCCACATGCACATGTGCATCCTTACACACACATAAATATGTGTTGCACACATACACTGATGCAAAAATATACACTCAAATACACACATACAATACATATAGATCCAGGCATGCTTGTGTGTACAAACATACACATGCACACACACATGGTGTTCACATAGATAAAGATGCTCACAGTCATGCACACACATGCACAATGACACATACACACATGCACACACATGCACAATGACACATACACACATGCACACACATGCACAATGACACATACACACATGCACACACATGCACAATGACACATACACACATGCTCACATGCACACAAGAATTGATAGACACATTATCACACACACACACAGGAACATGCATGTACACATATAAACACACACAAACACTTACACATACAATCACACACAAGCATTCACAATTGTGCACACACATGTAACCACATGCACTTGCACACACACATGCATACTACACACATATCACACACTTGCACACACATGATCATGCATACACACATGTATACACTCACATGCACACACGTGCACACATACACATACACATACACATACACATACACATACACATACTCATACTCATACATATACACATACACATACACTTACACATACACATAAACATATGCACAAGCAAACACGCACAACATGCATGCACTGACATGAATGCTTGTACTCAAGCACACATCAATGCACTCACACGAATAGACTTGCACACACACATACACATGCACACACACCAACACACATACACCCTCACACACACACCCACACACATGCACACAAGCACAAACATGAACAAACCTTAACACACACTCATGCACACACAAGCACACTTACATGAAAACACACAAACACACATGCACATAAACAAAAACATACACAATAACATGAACAAGTACATGCACACACACTCACATCCATGCTCACACACATATACACAAACATGCATAGACACATGAAGACAATAACACACGTACACACACATGAACACGTACATTCATGCACACACACACATACACAGACACATGCATGTATGTGCACATGTACATATATGCAAATGCATGTAGAGGTACACATGCATAAAGACACATACACACTTGTACACAAATAAACAGGCATACAACCACCCATGTACAAGCAAATAGATAGGCACAAACACATACACATTCACATACATCCACAAAACACATGCCCTACCACACACACCCATGCACATGCATACACACACAAACATGTACACACCCACACATGCACACGTGCACACACAGATGAATACACGCATACACGTAGACACACATAAACACACACAAATAAACAAACAAATAAAAACATGCACACAAACAAGTACCCCCAAATGCAAACACATACACATGCAAACACTTGTACATACACACACACACATGCACACTCACATCCATGATCACACACATACACAAAAACATGCATAGACACACACATAGAGATAATAATACATGTATGCACAAACAACCATGCACACTAATGCACACACACAAGCGCACACATACATAGACATAGACACACACATGTACATGCACATACATACAAATGCACATAGAGGCACACATGTATATGCATACACACACACACACACCTGCACATGCATGCATGCACACATGCACACACCCACACACTTGCACACACAAAAATGCACATAGAAACATGCATACACATGCACACACCTACCAATGCAAACTCTTAAATGCTCATGCACACTTGTGCTCACACATACACACAAACTCGTACATCCATGCATAGGAATGCATACAAACACATGCACACACACTTACATGCACATGCATGTGTATAACACCCATACATATTTTCACATACACAATCATGTAAACATAAAGAAGAAATACACATGTACATAAGCACACACATGCATATAGACATGTGTGCACACACACATGTGCACACTTACATACATAAAGGCACAAACACATATGCACACATGTTTGCAAACACAAACACATCTGCACACATTGGCACATGCACACACAAAAAATGTTCCATACACATACACAAATGCACCCATAGAAATGTGTATTTGCACATGTACATGCACACACTTCAACATACACATATACACATACACGCACATACGCTTGCATGTACATAGACAAAAACACACGCATTAACAAAGGCATGCTCACGTACACACATGCACAGACACACAGAGACATACACACAGTTGTACATACAAACATACTCATACACACATGCACAACACACACATGTACAAACACATATCAACACATATGCAAAGAATATACACACGCAAATAAGAATACAAATATAGGAACCCACACATACATGCATGCATGTGCACATGCACATGCACACAACCATGTGCACACATACTCACACAACCACACATGTAGGCATAAGCACACAATTACATGCAACATACACATGCACACACACATGCACAAACGCACACACATTCACTCATTCATGCATGCACACACAAAGATACATACAAACACAAACATATGCACAAGCACACGTACAAGCACCTACACTTGCACACAAGCACATATACACCACCCACACATGCAAAAAAGAACATATGCGCTTAAGCACAAACACACATGCACGCAATGATGCATGTAGGCACAAACGCAAGAACACAAACAAATGCATGCACATACACACTCATATTCATACATGTGCCCATGAACACACAAAGAGATGCACACACATGCACACAAACAAACAGAAGCACACACACACATACACATGCAAAAACATACACACACACACACACACACACATAGATATCCACACATGCACGCATGCACACACACACAAATATGTAAACACATATCCAAACACATGCACATGCACACATACACACACAAGTGCACTAGTAGGCACACGTGCCCACATAAGTGTATGAACATATGCACTCACACACACACATGCATTGACATAAGGACACAGTTTCAAACATGGGCACACACACAAGCAAAAATGCATGCACAAAAAAAATGAGTGCACACATGTGGACACACACATGTACAATCACATGCATGTACATGCACATGTGGACACACACATATGCACCAATACACATAGAAGTGTCTACATGCACACACACATACACATGCATAGACACGCACTCACACACACACTCACACATGCACACACACACACCCACACACACGAACACACACATACACTCACACACAATCACACATAGACTCACACATATCTGGGTATGCACAAGTACACACACATGAGTATGCACTCACATAGCTATAGACACACCTTAAGACACTCTCATGAAGATACACACAAACACATAAGCCAACACAAATGTACACACACACACATACATTTGAATATATGCATAGACATGCATGTATACAAACACACATATGCACAAATGCATGCACATAACCTCACACACACTGCACACACACATACACCAACACACACACACAAACACCCTCATAAGTACACACACATGCATACAAACACACACATACACATATGCAAGCATGCACACATGCATGCAAATGCTTGCACCTACACGTGCACACAAAACCACACACATGCACACATATGCATGTAGAACACACACAAACATGTGCATACATAGAGACACACACATTAACAAGCAAGAACATAGACATGTAAGTAAGTATACACACATACAAACACATGCACACAAACACACACACACACACACACTAACTCATATGGACTAATGCACATGCACCCACCCACACACACATCCACCCACACACACACACACACACACAGACCCACACACACACACCCACACACACACTCCTACCCACACATGCATATGAATTCATGCATACATGTACTCATGCATGCACTTGTGCACACGCGCAAGCACATATACGTATGCATGCACACACACAGATGCACAAACACCCCCACACATGTACATGCACACATGCACACTCACATACATAAAAATGCATGCTTCCATGCACACATAAATTATGCAAACACACATGCACATGTATAGATGCAAACACAAATGCACATGAAAATGCAAACACATGCACATCAAACTCTCATACACACATGCATATAAACATACACACATGCACACAAGCACAAATACACATGCAAAAGCACATAAACACACACATACGCATACACACATGCACACTTGTACACACACATGTACTCATGTACACATATGTGTGCATACACATACACACGTGCAAGCACATATAGATAGATGCACACCAACACACACATGCTCATGTACACCCACACACATGCATCTGTGCAAACAAAGGCACACATAACACAGATAACACTTAGATACTCACACACACCTATGCATGGAAACATATAGACACTAACACACAAGCACTTACACGTGTGGACACACACAAAATCGTACAAACATTTACATGCATACAAATACACATGCACACACATGCACGTACACACACACACTCACATGTACATGTGCATATTGATATTCATGCATGCACACACACACACACATACATATATTAACAAATGTGGGCATGCACACACACTCACATATATAATCATGCATATACATATAAACACATGCACACAAACACACACACCCAAGCACATGCACACACACAATCATATACACACAGGCACATAGGCATATGTATATGCACTCACTCACATATACATAAACACACACATTAACATGCATGTGCATGCACACAATTACTCACAAACACATGCACATGCACACCTACAAGTAGACGGACACATGCACACCCACACATGCATGCACAATAACACACATACACAGACATGTGCATAAGCACACACGTGCATATACACACATACACTCACACACACATATATGTACACACACATACACACACACACATCTGTACACATGCACACATGTGAGGATACACACATACATATGTACACATGCACAAACCCACATGCATGCATGTGTATGCATACACACACACACAACAACATGTAAACACACAAGCATACACAAACAAACATGCATACATGAATACACACAAACCCAAACACAACCACACATACTAATACACACATGCACCTTTGCACCCACATACACACACAAATGAGCACACAAACACATACACAAACACACAGACACACCAACACAATCCCTCTAAACACGCATATAGGCACACTTGCAAGCACGTGCACACATACAAATTTACACATGTATGTATATGCACATGCATAGTCATAGTCACACATTCACACAAGGACACACATGCACACATCTACACCTACACACATACATGCACACACACATAGGAACATGCATACACACACAAACACACACATGTGCATGCATGCATAAACACTCACACACATGTGCACCCACACACATGCATGCATGCACACATAAAGACACACAAACACCAACACCCACACACTTGTGTGTGCATGCACAGACACATATACGCACACACACATACCCACATACACCACCTAAAGACCCAACTATTCACACACACATAAACATGCACACAAACATATGCATGTACATGAATATTCACATAAATCTACATGCACACATGCAGAAACACTCATACACATGCATGCAAACATGTACACATAAAAAGAAATATGCACATATATGGACACACATACATACACAATTAAATATTCATGCACAAACACACATATAGGTACACACACATGAACACTTGTGCACATGCACATACACACAAAATCATTCAAAAAGTTGCATGCACACATGTAGGCACACACACACACACATACACACTTACATATTCATAGACATACACACACACTCATGCACAACACACACACTTATGTATAAAAAGATGCAAATGCAAAAACACACACATATATACATGAGAACACAAACACATGCACACACACTCGTACAAACATGCAGACACACACACACATACCCACATGCACATGCACACACACAAAGACACACACAGATGAACGCAAGCACATGCACTCACACACACATACACATTGGCACACACCATGCACACATAGGTGCATTTGAGCACTTGCACACACAAGTACACACATGTGCATACACACTTACACAAACAGACATGCACAAAGACGCACACATGTGCATGCACTCACAAAACACACATGTGCACATGCACAAGAACACACATGTGTAGGAATACACACATGTGCATGTATGAACACACTAACATGCATGCATGCACACACACACAATGAAGTACAAATGCATGCAAACACACACACATGCACATGTATAAGTACACACATATGCACACAAGAATGCATAGCCACAACCATCTCCAACACACAAACATGTTAACACAAATAACAACAAACATGAATACTAGCACATCCACATGCACACAATTGCATGAACACACACACACACATGCACCAATACACACACAAATGCATATGCATATGTACACACTCATGTCAGTGCACGAACACAAACACACACACACAAGCACACACAAACAAACTTACACATACAAAAACACAAGCACACATGCATACACATGCACTCATGCACATGTGCACACGCACACACACACATGCATGCACACACATACACTCATGCATATGCACACGAATACATGTACACGAACAGTGATGCACAAATATGCATACATAGATATGCACACCCACATGCATATGCATATACAAATACATGTGCATACATACCCACATGCATGCACACATGCTCATAAGTACACATACAAACATGCATTCATATGCACATGTGCACACACATGCTTCCATGCAAACACATGCACATACACACACATGAATATCAACACACATAGGCAATGCACATGTAAGCAGACGCACATATAGACTCTCACATGTAGTTGTAAAGACACACTCATATGCACTCACATAGGCACACACACCCTCGTAGAAACACATGCATGCATATAAAAATACATGCACACACACACACACATGTACACATGCATGTACATCTGCACTAACACAGACTCATGGATACACATAACCGCACACATATATACACAAGAATAAACACACACACATGCATATAGACACACAAATGCACATACTTGCACACATACATGCACCCAAATTCATGCACAAATACATGAAACACACATGCACACACATGTATGCACACATATATATACACATTAACACATGTGTGCATGCACACACACACACACTCACACATGCACACAATCACATGCATACACACATATACGTGCTCATATGCACACAAACACACATGTAGAAACACATACACATGTACCTACACATGCACATAAGCACACATGCATACACACACACACACACACTCATATGCACACAAGCTCACAAATGCACATATGCACACACACATATAAACACACACACATGTATAGGCAAACACACAATAAAAACATAGAGACATGCACCACACATGCATAGGCACACATGTGCACATGCTCACACATAGGCACACAAACTCATAAATGCACAAATGAACACACAAGTTGGTGCATACAAACACACAGTGAATAACACACTTATGCAAACACACGCATGCACACATGCAAACACATGCAAGCACACATGCACACATATGCATGCACACACATGTATAATCACACACACACATATGCACACATGCACACACACTCATGTATGCATAATCATAAGTACACAAATTTTTTAAAGTGCATAAACACACATGCAAACACACACACACATGTATGCATGCACATATTCACACATTCATGCACATGCATGCACATGTAAATGCATAATCATATATATGTACAAGTGCACATGCACACACATAGACACAAAAAAGCACATGCATCTCTACAAGCACTAACAAATACACATGCTCTTAGGCATATGTGGATATAGACAAATACCCACACTTTCCCAAATGCACAAACATAGACACACATGCACACACACACATGCACAAATGCAAATTTGCACATGTATAGAAAGGTACTTAGATACACATATGCATGGACGTGATTACAGGTACACACACATGCGCAAAAGCATACATGCATTTACACACAAGAGTTTTACATAAGGCAACGTGCATGCAAATATGCATGCACACGTACACACCCACAAATGCATACACATAAACAAATACACATATACACATGTGTATAGATAAGTAGATACTTGAAGACAATCCTACACACATAGACGTACACATATGTCTATGCATAGCCACATACACACATGCACCAACATAGATAGGCATACAGTTGAACATGCACACATAGGAAAGAACACACATAAGCACACATACACATATATGCACGTTTGTGCACATACACGCATGGACATGCATACACACATATGCATAGCCACATCCACACATCCCAAAGCATGACACAAATATGCACACACAAGCATGATCATGCACACAAACATGCTTGCACACATAGGCATACACAAACATGCAAGCACACATGCTCACCAGTACACACATACATAAACACATGTAAAAAGGCATACACACACATAAAAATATGCACAAGCACACACACACATACATACACACATATAAGAATGAATACTCACATAAAAATGCATACATGCACACACATGGTCACGCATTCATACACATACAAAATGTACACACATGCATACACATAAAGGTACACTCACATGCACACACACATATGCCCACAAAGACATAGACATTTATGCACATGTAGACACGCCGACACACGCACACACGTGCATGCACATGCATACACATAGATGCACAAGCCCACACATGCATATAGATATACACACACTTACACACACCCACAATGCCCCCGCACACATGCAAATACTGACGTGCACACACACACACATTAACACACACATGCACACATGTATATGTGCACTTGCACACAAGCAAACACATGTACATGCATAGATGCACATACACATGCACAAACACATGCAAGATGCACACACACAATTGCATGCTTGTACACTTGGATGACAAGCAAACATACATGCACAATCACATGAACACTCCTACACATATGTACACACATATGCATATACTCATATGCACACATAAATAAACACATGCATGCTAATAAAAGCACACATGTACACAAATGCACACACACATACAAGCATAAGCACACACATAAACGTGCACGTGCATTTTCATAAGCACATACCCATGTGAACATATAATCACAAACATGTACAAGCACAGGCACACACTTAAGTACAAGGACATGCACATGCTTGCACACACATGCACATACACATGCATGCATACACACACACGTGTAAACAAATACACACATACACACACAAGCACACACATATGCACACTCACCCACACACAACCACACACACACATGCACACACATATGTGCATGCATACACACACATGCACACAAACACACATACATGTGCACACGTACATACACACACACATACAAGCACACATGAACATGTACACACACATAGAAACACACACATACACAAACATGTACCTACACACATATGCATGCACTCACACACACACACACATGCATGCGTAAACATACATGCACACATATGCACACACATATATACACACACACTTGCACACATGCACAAAAAATGTATACAGGCACATAAACCTATTCAAACATGCATGCACACATATGGACACACACATGCATATAAACATGCACATGCCTACACACACATGGATGTACACAACCCCACATGCAAACCTACACCCACACAAATGTGCATGCGTACACACACACTTATGCATATGAATGCACAAGCACACACACACACACAAAACACACACATGCACACACAACCACACATAAGCACATAGACACAAATGCATTAAAAAATGCATCCATTCTCTCTCTCTCTCTCTCTCACACACACATTCACAAACACATGCATGCCCACACCCATACACACATGCATGCGTACATAAACAAATGCACTCACATGCATCTCCACACACAAAGAAGTAGACATACGCACATGCACGCTCAAATGCACACAAACTCACACTTACACATGCACACAATCACAAATACACAGACACATGCACATGTGTGCACCATGTTCAAACATAGACACATACTTATGCAAGTATCAACACACACAAATGCATAAATAGGCTCAAACACTCACAAATACATGAATGCACACATGTGCACACACATGCACATTCACAAACACACACACACAAAAGGACACACATATGTATACACATATGCACACACATGCAAACACATGTAGGATGCACATGAACACACACTCACAGGCATGAAAAAACATACACATAGATGCTCACACATGCACACACAAACACACACATGCATGAACACATGCACATGTACACACGTAGACACCAACATGCATGTAAACAAGAAAACAAGAACACAACAATCACATACCCAAGGAAAATAGTGCATTTGTAGAAGGAACACACACATACACTCACACAAACACACATAAATATGCTTACACACATACATATATAGACATAAAGAGAAACATATGCACATGCTCACACTCATACACACACATGACCGTGCACGCACATTCACACACACATGTGCATGGACATGCACATGCTCACACAGATGCACATATGCAGGTCCAAACACACACGTGTACAAAAACACATAGACAGACACATATGTGCATGCATGCAATTGCATTGATGCACACACATACATGCACATACACACTCATTCATGTACATGCACACATGCATGCACACATATACATGCATAGGAATGCTCACACACCCAAATGTATAGACACACACAATCATGCATGCACACACATGTGCCTATATAAAGCATGCAAACACACACATGAAAGCACACATGCACACACACACATGTGCATGTGAGCTAACTTACATGCATATGCACACACTTAAGAAAATACACACACACAAACACACACTCCTCCACTCACATGGACAAACAAATGGATGCACAAGCATGTGCACACACACAAGACTATAAACCCATGCATCGACACACACTTACACATGTACACACCTATGACATGTATGTAGGCACAAACACACACACAAATGTACACACATGCATACACATATCAACATGTAGAAAGGTGCACACATATGAGAAGACATGCATACACGAGCATTCACATGCACACACATAAGTACATGCACGTACTTGCACATACACATACACTCACACACACAAACAAGAGCATACGTAAACACAAATACAAGGACACATGTAGGCACACATACTAACAAACATACACCTGCAGCAACACACATGCACACATGCATGCATAGAACACACACATGTGTACTTTCTTGTGCGTGCACACATATACATACTCACATTCACATTTACATGTACACACACATACCCACACACACATGCACATAATGCATGCATAGAAGAACACATGCAAGCAACCCCTACACACATGCACATACACATACATTCACAAAAATAGACCCATGCACGCACATACCATACTATAAAAACATGAACACAAGCACACACAAATGTATATGCAAAAACATAGACTCACGCACATTGACATGCCAAAACATGCACACAAACATGCACAAGTAAATGCACACTCAAAATATGCTTGCACACACAAACATAGACACACGTTCACATGCATGATCACACATATACATGCAAAAACATATAGACACACACACATGGCCACGCACACAAATGCACACCCACACATGCACACAGCACACATATGTATGCACACACACGTGCATGAACACACACAACTACCCACACATGCATGCATGCATGTACACTACCATAGAAAAACACATACATATGCACACACATGCATGCACCCAAACTCAAACCTACATTGAAACACGTATACACACATGAACACATCCACACACTCACATAAGTACAAATAAACACACTCACAAAATCATACACTCAAGCAATTTTGATATATGTACTTGCACAAACACACACGTGCTTGCATAAACACACACATACCCACATGCAAGCATAGAGGACACACACATGTGCGCACAAAAGCACATACACATACAGAGACACATAGAAAAGCACACACATGCATAATCGCTAAAGTACATAGACATGCACACCCATACACATGAACAAGAATGCACACACATTTGCACATAGTTGTTCATGCACTCACATGCAAACAATTGCACACACATGTAGACATATGCACGTGTATACACATACACACAAACATGCACACTTACAAATAAGCACATGCACATTCATGCAAGTCCACCTGGACAAGCACATATACACATACATACATATGCAATAACACACATGCACAAGCACACATTAATGCATGAATATACAAATAGAGACACACATGCACTCACTCACACACACATAGACATGCGCACACACACACATGCATGCACAAATGCACACACAAGCTCATACACCCATGCACACACAAACACACACTCACACACATGTGCAAACACACACATGTATTCACACATGTCCACACAAACTTGAACACATGTACACACAAACCCACATGGATGCACACACACCCATGCTAATGCTCACACATGCAACCACACATGCACTAGCAAGCACAACTACATGTGCATACACACACACACACACACACTTACACACAAGCATGGACACACATATACCTTGACACACAAACACATACATACACACACATGCACAGACAAACACACATGCATGCCCTAACAAAAAGACTCATAAAATTATATACACAAGCAATGCATGCACATGTACTCACACAAACATGTATATCCTCTCACATAAACATGCAAACCCACCCATACACAAACACAAAGGCACACACACGTGTGCATACAAATGCATATATCCATACACACATGCACAAATGCATGCACACACAACGACACATCCGCACAAACACATAAAAGCACACTCATATGCACACAAACATACACACAGACAAGCATACATATGCAAGCACACATATGTTCATGCACACACATACACATATGCACATAAATAAAAAGACATATGGATGCATACACACTCACACACACAACATATGCACCCAAACACATGAACACACATATGAACATATGTACTCACACATCTATGCACACACACAAATACATACACATATACACACACATGTATATGCACATGCACACACAAACATGAACACACAAAGACACATAAACATGCACACACAAGCAAATGTAGGCATGTATACACATAAGCACACTTGCATAAACACAGATTAACACACACATGCACACACACAATCACACCTTCATAAACACGTATTAACACACGGTTGTACATACACACATGCACATGCACATGCATGCACATTATATGCACTCAAAAGGACACAACTACATACACAAACACACACATATGTGCCCACACTCACATACACGCATATAGACACACAGTTGCAGATAGAATGCACACACATGCATGTGTACATAGATATGCACATATGCATAAATGTACACACAATAGCACACATGAGCACATTCATGTAGAGACATATGCGTACACACTAATGCATGCACATGTGTTCACAAATAAACATAGACAAGCACATGCACACACACAAACATGCCAATGCATACACATGTTCATAGGTGCACACACACACACATGAGCACACACATGTACACATAGACACACACAAAACATGCACACACACAGTACGCAGGTACACACGTACATAAACACCAGCACACACTCATGCTCACTCACACACACAGTCACTCACATAGACACACACATGCAAACACACACAACCACACATTCATACATAAACAGCTAAACACATAACCACATAAGCACACATACACAGATGCACACTCACACACATAAAAGCACACATGTACACACTTATAAACACACATGCACACCCATGTACAAAAAAATATGCTTGCACACTCACACAAACACATAAAATTCATGCACACTAACACATAAACAAGCACATATATGTACATATGCATGCACACATCTATGCACACATCTATGTACACACACACATACATATGCACTTGCACACAAGCACATACATATACAAACACACAAAGACACACACAGATGCACATAGATATATGCACAAACACACACACACATGCACACATTCACACACATGGAAACATGCATAAACACACATTCACACATACATCAGCACACACACATGCACATACACACATGTACATGCACTCACATGAACTCAACCGCATATACAAACACATGTGCATATGCACACACACACACCTGTAGACAAACACATTTATATATAGGCATGCATATAGATATGCACACACACACACACACACACAAATGCACATACATGAACATCCACATGCAATAACACACATAAGTACATGTAATCTAAAACATACACATACACACAAGCACATGCATATGTGCTCACACATGCACAGACATGCACATGCACACACACAAACATGTTAATGCTTAAACAAGCTCATAAGCACATACAAACACCGAAGAACACACGTACACACACTTGTACAAACATACACAGACATGCATAGACATATGGACACCACTGCACACACACATAGACGTACAAAAACATCCATACACACACATGTAAGCACACACACAGGCATGCACCCATAAGCACAACCATACATTCATACACACATAAGCATATACACATACAACCACACATGCGAACATACATATAAGCACACAAACACATGCAAATGCATCTGTAGACACACTCATACACACATGTGCACACCCAAGCACACAAACATATGCACACATAGACAAGTAAAAACACCCACAAATGTATATGCACAAATACACAGACACACACACACACATATACACACACAGAACGAACACACACATACACATGCATGTACACTTACACACATATGCACATGCAAACAACACATGTACACACAAGCATGCACAATCATATGCGTACACATGGACACACACACACTCTAGTGTACAAAAACTCATAAAGAGTCACGTGCAAACAAACATGTGCATACAAACACACAAGCACAAACATAATACATGTACACACACAACATGCAAATACACATAAACACACACATACACAATTGCACACAAATGCATGTATGTATATACTTGAGTGCACTAGGCAACACACACGTGCACACACAGGCATGCAAACACACTCACAAACACACTTGCACACACACACACACGCACTTGTACAAGCACTTGTAAATGCACACACACAAATGCATATACACATGCTTAATCACATACATGCGCACACATTTTGCCACTCACATGTCCCCTTAAGTGCATAAATATGCACATGCACATGTATGCACTCTTATACACACACATGTACATATGAGCTCACACAGATACACAAAAATGTACACACGTACACACAGACACATAGACAAACACTTGCACAAACACATACACATGCATTAACACACAAACTCATACACATGCATGCACACACACACACATTCATGCACACGCTCTCACACACACTTGCACACACAAACACACATGCACATAAGCACACATCGTGCACATGCACATAATTACACACACACATGTATACACACACATAGACACACACATCCACAAGCACCCACACTTACACAACCCCGAATGCATCCACACTTACATTCTCTTATAGACATACACATGCACAAACATGCATGCACACCTATACAAACACATAAAAATCTTAGAAGCAAATAGGCATATGAAGAGGGATGCTAGAATTTGGAAATATACATACAAACACATGCACACCCACACACACATACACCACTCACATGAAAACATAGGAATATATACATGTGCATATATACAAGCACACAGAAGCACACACACACACACACTAGCATATGCTCATAAACAAATGAACACATGTGCATACAAATGCACACATACAAGTACACATATACACATACATACATACACACTAGTGAACACTTATGCACATACATGCATATGCACACCCACATCCACACACAAACACATGCACATAGTACAAATGGCACATAGACACACACATAACGTATACTTGCTCACAAACAGATATACAAATACGAACACACACACACACTTACACGTAGGCATGCACAAAAATATGTACATATTTACATGCACATGCATAGACATCCACATGCACATACATACTCGGACAAGCACATGCCTTTACACATCTGTGCATACATGCTTGCACACATGCACATAATGCACACATATACACATAAGCATAAAAGACAAAATGCACATGCACATACACAACCATATATACACACATGCATAAACAGGCACATACATGCACACATTATCACACATAAACACACTATTATGCACACACAAGCACCTGTACATGCATACATGCAAAGAAGACATGCACACATGAACACATTCAGCCACAAACACGCATGCACATACATGCACACACAAACACATATGCACATGTATGCAAACAAAGACACATGCATTTACATGCTCATGTGCATGCTCAGGCATGCAACCATAAGCACACACATACATGCACACACACACATAAAAAGACATGCACGACACACACAAATGCACAAATACACACTCAGACACATACAAGAATGCACGCACACACATATACATAAATACATAAGCATGCATGCATACATAGATGCACAAACACATGCACGCACTCGCACACATGCATACACACACATGCACACAAGCAAACACACACATATGCATACACACATGCCCAATGCATGTACACATGCATGCATACACATGTACACACATGCAAACACATACATTGCATGCATGCACATGCACACATATATGTAGACACACACATGCACACCCATATGCACATAAACACACACACACAAGCACACCCATATGCCACACACACGTACACCAACTCACATGCACACAAACACCCATAATCATACAAGCACACATAAGCATAGATTAAAACATGCACACACACACACATGCGCACATGAAGATAGACACATGCATGTATGCACACAAAGACACATCCATACACGTGCTCATGCAAGTACACACACAAATATGCATGAGAATCCAAACACGCACACACATACATGCATAAGCACACACACATATAAATAAATACATGCACACATACTCACACACACAGACATGTATACATACATGCACACACATGCATACACACATATACACAAAAACATATGCACATGCACAAAAACACAAACACATGTAGATGCACATGCACATGCACACACACACATATGCACATACAAATACCTATACATGTGAGCATGTGCACAGACATATACATAATGAATGCACACATACATGCACACACACCTACAAACACATACATGTATATGCATGCACACATGCACACATAAGAACACACAAATCTATGCATCTTTATGCACATACACACACTTATGTAGACACTCATGAATACACATGCACACATATGCACATGCATAAACATATGAAAACACACATGCACATTCTTAGATGCACACACACACAAACATGCACGCATACATACCCCCACACACACCTATGCATAGACTAACATTTATAGATACACACATAAGCATACATGCATGCATAAACAAGTTCATGTGTGCACATGAACATGCATAGCCATAGGCAACACACATGCACAAATAAAGGCTCATAGACATGCGCATGTGCACACACACACATGCATGCAAATTTAGCACAAACACACATGCATACGTATAAGTATGCATACAAAGAGATGCACTCAGTCATGCACACACATGAGTATGAGCACATGCACATGCACACACACAAGCAACGAGACACACATATGCACATGCACATAAACAAACACTTGTATGAAAATATGCATTCACATGCACACCCTCACACTCACTTATAAATACACAAACACATACACATGTGCATGCATATGCACACATAGAAACATGTACACAAACTTAGGCACACAAACAAAAATGTATGCACACACACACACATATACACGTGCACCCATGCACATAGACACACACTTGAATGCACATGTATGCATACACACACACACATACATGCACACACTCACTTAAACACATGCATACACACTAATAAAGCACACATAGTCAAAGCATAGGCACATGCATGCACACACACAAGCACAACCATACACACACACACACGCACTCGTACACATAGACATATGCACATACACATATGCATGCATGTACAAAGATACACATGCACAAACACACATGCAT
Source organism: Vanilla planifolia (assembly GCA_023846275.1). NCBI lineage: Eukaryota > Viridiplantae > Streptophyta > Magnoliopsida > Asparagales > Orchidaceae > Vanilla > Vanilla planifolia. Next base: position 516,790 of record JAIUJO010000275.1, read on the forward strand.
GAACACATGAACACCTGAACATAAACACATGTGTACACATACAAATACACATCCATACATGTGTGCAAACTTGAAACAAACATGCTCAAGCACCCAGACATATGCACAAACACACATACACATGCATAGATATGCTGACCGCACACACGCAAACATGCACATGCACATGCACAAACACATGCATGCACCCACACGTGCATGCACACCTGTCTACACAACCACACATGCATGTAAACAAAGACATGCACACACATACACACAAACATAGACACACATATACACATGCACATATGCATGCACAACACAGTCATACACACGTGTGTATCCATAAGCACATGCACACATATGTGCACACATACAAAAAACATTCACCCATACACTCATGTTTGCACATTCACAAATAGACAAAATCCAGCATACACACTCATACAAATATTTATGTGCATACACACACCCAAAGACAAATACAAGCAAACATACAGACAAACACATGCACATGCACAAATATGCATAGAAACAAAAATGCACAAATGCATGTATAGCATACATAGGCTTGTGTAAACATGTGTGTGGACATACACACACAAGCACATACACATAGACACACATGTGCACACACACACACACATGCTTACATGCACATACTCAAATATGGAGACATGCATAAACACTCACATGCACTCATACACATGCCCACACTCACAAATGCATGGATGCACACATGCACTCGTATGCATGCACACAAGCACACATGCACTCAAAAGCACACACACGCACAACACACATCTACACCAATGCATACACACCCACACACACTCAACACACACACATACACACAATCAAAAACAAAACCTTGCACATGCACATGCACACACATGGACATGCACAAGAAAACACATGCACACGCACTCAAACTCACGCACATCTACATACATGCATGATGAGATAACCCAAACACATGCATATGTGCACACACATGCATGTGTGCATGCAATAAACAAATCCAACAATGCACACAAGCATTTATGCACATATGCCCATCCAACACACATGTGCACCTACATGCACAAATGCATGCACATGCAAGCATGCACAAATGCATACACATGCATGCACATGCTCACACGTATACCCACACCAACACACACATACTTGCATACACACATAAACACAACACACGCATACACATCGACATGCATGTATAGACACACAAATGTACACACGCACACACAGAGACATACACATACATGCACACATGCATGAGCACACAAACACTCCAATGCACACAAGTGCATGCACTCATGCAGATGCAAGCATGCACACATGCCTAGTCGTATGTACATGCAGTTGAGCACATGAATATATGCACATGCCCACATAAGCACACAAGTATACAAATAAAAGTACAACCACTTATACACACATGCAAAATAACACAAGCACACACACACTCACAAATTCACAAACACATACACATGCACACATACATGTTCATAAACCCACATACACACACACACAAATACAAACGCACCAACAAAATATGCACACATACAAAATCACTCGCACATACATGAACACACTCGCATGCACACTCGAACAAACACATGCACACATGCACACACATAGGCACACTCATGCACACACATGCATATACACAAACATAAACACATATCTATAAGCATAATAAACACAAGTAAGCACACACCCACATATACACACATACACAAGCATACACAACCATGCACATACACGCACACACACGCATATATGCATACACATGTACACATGCATGCACACACACACACATCCACAAACACTCACATACATGCACAAAAACATGCTTGCACACACAAACATATTTGCATGTGTGTAGATACGTAGATACTAACACACACACATGACCATACATGCACATGTACACATGTACATATACACTTGTAAAAGAACAAAATAACAAAAAATTATAGGCACACACATGCTCACACACATGCACGCACACGTGCACATATGCACCTACACGTGTATAGGCACTCACACATGCACACACACATGCACACCCACACATATACTCGTATGCACATAAATGTACACACACACACATAGACGTACGCACACTCATGAATAAACACGTGCACACACACAAACACATGTATGAATAAGATTGCACATACACATATGCATGCACATGCATACAAACACATGCAGTCATGCACCAACACACACACACATAAGTACGCAAGAGCACCACACACACATAGATGCACACATGAACAAAAATAAAAACACACACACATGCACACACAAAAGAAAATGTGTGCACATTCACACACATAATCACAACCACACAAGTACAAGCACACACCTGTACACATAAAAAAAGGCACACATGCACACTCACACACATGCAAGCATACATGCATACACTTACATATGTATATACACATGCATACTCACACAATTACACATGTGCACACACACCCACATAAACTTACTTATACACATGCACACACACACACACAAACATGAATGCACACACACACAAACATGAATAGACACATGCACTTTTATAAAAACACATGGGAACCCACACAAACACACATGCATACTAATGCAAACACATGCACTGCCATGTTTATGCACATGCTCATATACACCTTTGCACACACTCACATGGACATGCATAGGCATATACATGGATGCAAATAGGCACACACACATATGCACATGCATAAATGCATGTGCACACACATGATCACCTATAGACATTAGCACAAATGCACACTCATGCACACACATAGATATGCATATATACATAGACACATAAACAAGCATAGACACACAAATGCTTGCACTTAAATGTAAGCACAAGCACATGCAAAAACAAACCAACGCATAAATGCTCACACACATGCTTGCATGCACACATATCTAGACACACACACATGCATAAAGCCAAAGAAGGATGTACACACACATACACACTGTCACATGAATGCATACACACACACTCACACAGATAAACACTCACACACAGACACATGTGTATGTACATGCACACAAACATGAACATACAAAGGCATAGTTAACACACACACACATTCATGCATAAATGTGCACATATACACATGCACATACATAAATGGACATAAGCACACATGCATACTAGTGAACACAAACACAAGAACACACGCCCATGAACACAACCATGTCCACACACACATAAGCATGCACACACACTCATAAGCATGCACACACACTCACACAAACACAAACAAATATGAACACACACATACATGAAGAGCAACTCATGGAAACACACACATACGGACACACACATGATCACACAGACATATGCACACATGACCACTTATGCACTCACACACAAAAAAAGACATGCATATATACACATTCACACACACATAAACATACACACACATTCAAATACATACGTAAGCACACCCATGCACAAACATGCAATTGAATGCATAGATGCCTAATGGCACACATATAACAACACAAACATGCAAACACACACACATGGACACCAATATTCAAACCCATGCACACACACACACACACGCATGCATACATGCACATATACAAACACACATGCATACCTACACAAGCATACACACATGTACTAGGATGCACATGCACATGTACATAGAAATAGACTTGCACACATATGCATGAAAAAACATAAACACGTGTACACCCACAAATGCATATACACAAGAACAAGTACACACACACACATGCATACACTAACACAAGAACATACCCAAAAAACTTGAATAGACATATGCATAGATCGGCACATAGTCATGTACAAACACTCACACACAAACATGCACATACTCGCACACACCCAAAACTGTAGACACACACCAATGCACAGACGCACACAGACACCCACATGCACATTCACACACATGCACTTGCATAATCTTGTAAACACATGCACATACACCCACATATAGTCACACACACACAGCTCTATGCAAACACATAGGCATATTAACACAAACACAAAACCATGTACATGCATAGACACAAACATGCACACAGACAAACACACATGTATGGAAACACACACACATACACATATTTGCACATGCACACACACACACATGCTCACACATGCATGCACACAAACACAGACACAAAGATGCATGTAGACACATGCACATGCACACACACACACACATGCATATACTTATGCACAAACACTCACACGAGAAAACACACAAATGAGTGCACCCGTAAACATGTGTGCACATGCACACACACTTACACAAACATGCATGCACACACAAACACACACACACACACATGTTTGTGCATGCATAAACATATATGCACACACATGCACACACTTGAACACACTTACAAACACATAGTTACACACACACACATGTAAACAGATACACACTTACACACATACACATACACATACACACACACGTGCATGCACACATGTGAACACAAGTAGATGCACACATGTTGACATGTACACACACTCATGCACACAACCATACATACACCTACATGTACATAAAACTACATGCATGCAAACACACCCACCTACAAGCACACAAAGACATGCACACTTGCACACACACACACACACGCACACACACGTAGTCACACATACACACATGAACATGAATGCAAAATCTCAAGCACAAACATGGATAGACATGCATACGCACACAAGCGTAGGCACATACACACGCACAAACATGCACACATTCACATGCACAAATGCAAGCACAAGCACAAACACACACACTACCAGAAACACCCATGCACAACACAAACACATGCACAAACATGTGAGCACACAAACATAAAAGCTTAAAAACTCATGAACACAAATAAAAAAAATATTTACACAGGCATGCACCCACACCATAAGTGCACAATCAAACATGCTCTCCCACATACATGCAAACATGTACATATGTGCACACACATAGACATAAACACCCTTGCTCACATGCACACACACATGTGCACCAACGCACACTTATGCACATGCACACACCAACACACACAAATGTACAAATGCTTACATACACAAATGCACACGGACTCATGCATATGAACACAAAAGCATATGCACACGTGCACACATATAAACACATATTTATGTACACACATGCACATGCACATGCACACACATGCAAATGCCAATGCATGCACACAAATGTCTAGACTCTCATATGCACACGAATAAGTACAAACATATACACGCAGATACATGCACATGTCCTCACATGCACACATGCATGCATATGTAGATGTGCACTCATGCACACATAAAAATGTACCCACACTTACACTTGCACACATGCAAAAACATAAAGATGTACACACACACATATACACACATGTGCAAGCATGAATACATGCATGCATATGCAAACTCACATACATGCACACACATATGTATAGATAGCACACACCCACACATAAGCATACACACACACACGAACATGCACATGTAGATATGCACACATGTAAAGATAAGCACACACCTACACATAAGAATACATACACACAAACACACACATATAGATATGCACACATGTAAATACACCCATATACAACATGTGGATGCACATAAAAGCACATACACACACAAACACACACAAACACATGCATAAGCACATGTATACACACATATAAAATATATTTAAAAATTAAATATATATGCTCTCTCTTACTTCATGCTCCTTCTTATTACATTCTTTGTTTCACTTATCTAAACAACAACCATTCTCCCACTTTGACACCATAAAAAGGGGAGGTACAATTTATATAATTTTTATGACACCTAATTATTGTTTTATGATTTGAAATTGTTCAATTAGAAGGGATTTAGTAAATATGTCAATCAATTGTTATTGGTAGGAACATGTTGAAATTCTACTAAGCCTTTAGCTTCTTGATCTCTAACAAAATGGTATTTTACATTAATGTGTTTGGTCCTAAAATTTTGAACTTGATTCTTTGCTAAAGCCAAAGCACTAATATTATCAATTTAAATGGGAATATATGAGAGATATAAACCATAATCATGAAGTTGTTATCTTAACGATAATATCTTGGCAACACAACCTTTTGACATTACATACTCGACTTCTATGGTCGATAAGGATATGAAATTTTGCTCCTTACTTGACCATGAAATTAGATAATTTCCTTAGAATTAACATATACCTAAGATACATTTCTTATCTATCCTAGAACCTAAAAATTTTGAATTTATGTAACCTATAAGATTATATGAACAAGTATTTTTAGTATACCATAAACATAAGTTCATTATTCCTTTTAAAAATTTGAAGATTCAGTTTACTACCTTTAATGGCTTTCCTTAGGACTTGATTGAAATCTTGCACATAAGGCAACACTGAAAACGTTGTCTTGTCTATTTACCATGAGTTATAATAATGATCTAATAAGACCTCTATAAAGTTTTTGATCAATGAGTTTCCTAATTTCATCTAAGTCTAAGTGGATTGATTGATCTATTAGAATCTTTCTATGTTTCATATTTTCATATCTATATTTCTTGAATAATTCTTTTAAATAATTTGTTAGAGAAAAAAATCACATCTTTTAACTCTTAATTTGTAATTCTAAGAAAAATTTCATCTTATCCATGACGCTCATGTCAAACTCCCATGTCATTATGTAACTAAATTCTTTACACACATTTTAATTTGTGCTTTCAAATATTATGTTAGCATGACCTTATATAAGTAATAAATGATCTTTTATAGATTTTAAGAATAATATGGTTTTACTTTTCCTTTCTTAAAACTGTTATCAACTAGATAATTACTCAATTTATGATACCATACATAGGGACCTTGCTTAAGGCCATAAAGTGTCTTCTTAAGCTTATACCCAATCTCACCATGTGTAAGGGTCTCAAAACTAGGGCATTGTTCTACATTCATATATTCTTCTATTGTCTTATTTAAAAATGCACTTTTGACATCCATTTAAAATAATTTAAACTTTTTATGACAAGAATATGTTAAGAGAAGTCTAATGACCTTTAATCTTGCTATAAGTGCAAATGATTCCTCAAAATCTATACATTCAACTTGGTTATAAAACTTAGTGACAAGTCTGGCTTTGTTTCTAATGATCACTCTATTTTCTCTAATCTATTTTTGAATACCCATTTGGTTCTAATTACTTATTGATTACTAGGCTTAGAAACTAGTTCCCACACTTACTAATAGAAGAGTATCTTAAGAAATTCCTACACTTACTTCTTCATCAACCTTGTTCATGTTAACTCTTTCATTATTAAGAATGGTACATTTAGACTGAAAACATAAAGTTAGCTAACTTTTGTCATCTTATCTTTAAATAGTTCATAAGAAGTTTTCTTAAGTATTGGCTTTAAATTAATTCTATTTTTTATATAATAAGTACCATTAATTTCCTCAACCCAATGATACTTTGGTAGATTATATTTGACTAATGTTGTTCTACCAATCTCTACCAAGGTTTAGTTGTTTCTTTCTATAATCTTATTTTGTTGAGGTGTATAAGGACATGTATATTGATGCTTTATCCTATTGCCTTTGCAATAATCTTAGAAATCCTTATTCTTAAACTCACTACCATTATCACTTTGAATATAAATTAAGTTAAGATTGGTTTATCTTTCTATCTCTCTTATCAAATTAACAAAAGTTTCAAATGTCTCACCTTTAATCTTAAGAAATACAATCTAAAAATATCCTAAAATATCTTCAAATATCACAAATCCATATTTATTTCTATCTGAACTCAATGGTTTTATGGATCCAAAGTGGTTTAAATAAGCTATCTTTAAAAATCTACTAATAGTTAGGTCATGTTTTGGTTTAAATGACGTCTTAAACTACTTAGTTTTTGGCATGATTCATATATTTTCCAACTACTTCTATTTGGTTTGAGAAGACCTCTAACTATATCTAACCTACTTATTTTCTTTAAGATAGAATAACCTACATGACCTAGTCTCCTATGCCATAAATTATTCTTATTTGAATGTATAATAAGATGTTCTATTCTACTAGCTTCTAGTTTATCAAATTTAATCACATAAGTGTCACCTTGTCTTCAACCAACTAATAATACTTGATCATCTTTTGATATTGTAAAGTATTAAGTATCAAAATTAACAAAATAGCCATTGTCATAATATTAACTAATACTAATTAAATTAAATTCTAATCCATCAACTAAGAAAATATTTGAAAGCATAAAATTATGCATACCTATATTACCAATTCTTATTATGTTTTTCTTAGAGTTGTCTCTTAGTGTTACCTATTTATTTGATCCACATTCTATTGATACAAACGTTGATAAGTCTCTGGTCATATGTCTTGAGCATCTACTATCCAACACCTAAGAGCTAGATCTTAATTTTATCTTTATGTATTGCCACATAAATTATAAACGTTTAATTTATTAAGCATAAAATATAACTTTTATTTTATTAGTTTATATTCTTTTGTGAACACATAATTTCTAAGCATATTTTTTTAACCTATGAATGTTTTCAATACATTATATCTCCACACCATAATTATGGAGATATCTTATAATAATATTTTTATTATCTAATCTTAAGAACCCAAGTAAGCTTGGATTGAGCATTAATATTCACTACAAGAGCAATCATAATATCTTTTTAATTACCCATTTGAAACACAATTTTGTACTATAAATGTTTTTTCTAATTTTACAATCCTTGATGGTTTGTCATTTTCTACAATAATAAATGCATGTAATATTTGAAAAGTTTTGCATGTATTCATGATAGCACATATCCTTATGTTTAGAAAAATAAACACCATGTGGAGCATTAAAAAAATTTTGCATGTTCAAGAAAGTAAACTTTTATTTTTAAACTGGTAATTTCTCCTTTTGAAGATGTATTCTCAAGAATAATGGAATTTTTTTATCACATATTTGAAGCATTTCTATTTTCATGTTCTCATATTCTTTCATAAAATATCTAAAAGATTAATCTTTTCTTAGTAAAACTTTTTAAATTTTTTATGTGCATACATTAAAGAAGTTAAAGTATTAATAACTTCTATGTAATTATTTTCAAAAATATTATAAGGCCAAGAGCTTACCTCATTCTCTTCTTCTTCACTAGATGTGCTTAAATATCCATGAAGCACAGCATCCCTTCCTCGTCACAATTTGAAGTTGTGGAGTCAAAATCTTTTGAAGCACTCCAAGTAGCTTGGAAGGCTTTCTTCTTTCCTTCTCTTCTTTTTCACATCTTTTCTTTTAGTGTGTTTTAGTTGTGGATAATTTGGTCTAATATGGCTGGTTTGACCAAAATTATAACATTTTGGTGCCTTCATCTTCTCCCTTTTCTTTTTATTTTTGCCAATTCTTGTTTGCAAAACTTTTTGGTAAATTTTTTGCTATACATTTAGCATGAAAATTTACCTCTTTCTCCAAATCCATAGAAGAGATGGATGTTGAATCCAAATCTTCTTTGCTTGCTCTAAATGCTAATGGTTCCTCTTTCTTGCTCCATGCTTTGTATTGCATGTGAAAGCCTCCTCTTCAACTCTTCCATTCATCTCAATTTTGGTTGTTAATAATTCTCCAAGTAACTCATCTACTGTGAGCTTATTTATATCTTTTCCTACCTTTGTTTCCTTGGAAAGAGGACCATAATCTTTGGGAGAATCCTTAGTACTTTTCTTATAAGATCTACATTCAAAAGTACTTTTCTAAGATTTGCTATTCTATTAATAATATTAGTAAATCACATGAACAACTTCTTTATAGTTTCTCCTAAATTCATTCTAAATAACTCATAATAATGTGTAAGAAGATTTATTTTTCTTTCTTTTACTCGTGAAGTTCCTTCATAACTAATTTTTAATTTTTTCTAAACTTTATGTGTGGTATGCAAATTCATAATTTGATTAAATTTACTTGGAGATATGCCTCCTTATACATACACACATATAGGTAAGCACATGCATACACAAATCCCCTCCTCCCCATACACATGCACACACACACACATAGGTGCAAATGCACACATAGTAAATCCATAGACATGCACATACACACACATACCTATGCTTGCACACATGCATAATAATGTTGACACATAGACATGCACAAACACACACGCACACAAAACACACACACACACACACATGCACAAACACATACACAAACAAACATAGACACCAATGCACACTAATATGAACACATAGTCATAGCATATGCATGTATGCACATGCTCACTCACACTTATATGCAAATACACACAGGCACACAAACAAGCATAGGCATGCACACATACACACAAATGTGCGTGCAAGTAGCCATCTACACAAACACAAGCACACACACACACATAAACATGTACACACAAAAACAAACTCGCACACTTGCACACACACACACATGCCCATGCATAGGAACAAAAAGATGCCCATGCACTAATGTGCACATGCACACACATACAACCACAATCTCACACATAGACACATGCATATATAAATACATATAGACAGATGAATAGATGAAAGTTGACACACAAGCATGCATGCAAGCACATGCATACACACATACATGTATGTGCCCATGCACACTCATGGTAACTCATATGCACAGGTGCACTCACATACAAAAAGGCTTATAGAGATGAACACAAACTTGCCCCATAGGCACACATAGACACAAACAAGCACACACACACACACATACATACCACACACACATTTACACATAAACACATGGATGCACACACACATACACACAAACAAGCACGTACAATTACACATGCAAACAAACACTGACTCGAACACAGATACATATACACACACATATCTAAAAACACAAACAAACAAACATATAAAAATACACATGCACGTACACACATACATGCTTGCACACACACAAATATGTGCACATATACACATCCACATAAACACACACACACACATCAACATACACACACACATACAAAAGGACACAAAGCCATATGCACGAGAACAAACACACCCCTACATGCACAGACACATGTGTGTACATGCATACACACACTTTCACATAGACACACACACGTGCAAGTAGGTACAAATGAACACTCATCTTCAAGTATGTAGAAATGTATACACACACACATGCACACTTTGACATATACACGTACACACACACATACACAAACCTCTACACATGTATGCACACACACACATACACAAACACATGCATGTATGTACATATAGACCCACATAGATACACATGCAAGCACACATGCACACATAATAATAGACACAAAAAAGTGCACAACCACAAAACCACACACACATGCAACAACACATGCACAGGCACACTTGTCAATAAACACACATATAAATAGGAACACACACACACACACACATGAACACATGCAGATATGCACAAGCACACACATTCATAGTTGCATATATGCACACATGCATTAGTGTACTCACATGCACATGCTAGCACTAACCCGTTTGCACAAATGCATGCACGTGCACACTCAAACATGCACACATGTATACACACCTATGCATAACATACACACTCACAAGCACAAACATGTGTAGGCACACTCACATACACGCAAACAAATGCATACACACATAAATAAACAAACATACAAACAGGCATACACATACCCACATACACAAACACAAACATGCTCACACATATACATGCAAATATACACATGAGCATGCACATAAAAACTGTCTCGCATGCACAGAGACATGTGCACCCATCACACTCATGAAAATGTACACACACACATACACACATGCATATGCACACCCATACAATTGCATAGGCATGCACCTATATATACTAACATGCATATACACAAATCCACACACACACTAGAACCTATATGTATAAGCACAAGCAAACACACAGACATACACATGTGGACACACACGCACACCCTCAATTATGCACAAGCATGCACACACACATGCACACACTCAAATGCACATCCATAATGAAACACACACACACACACACATACAAACACACACACATGCACAGAACACATACATATGCACACATACACACACATGCATGCACACGGTACACTCATGCACACAAGCACACATACATGTGAACATACACAATACACACACACACATATATGCACAAATATAAAGTTGCACATACACACATGCATCCACACAAACACTTGTGTGCATGCAAAGGTACACATGTATATACACACAAATATACAGACACATATGCACATACATGTGTAGATACATGCCTAATCACATACAAGCACACATTAATAGATAAGCAAACACAATGTATGCAGCCACATGAACACACACACACTCACACAAGTACATGCACACACACACTCACACAAATATGCACATAGCAACATATGTACACACTTGCACACACCCAAGAGTATGCATATGCATAGGCACATATTAGCATACACACGTACATGCCAATGCACACACATATGCAAGAACAAGTAGACGAACACACATATATACAACCAGACATGAGCACACACACATATAAACACATGCACAAATACATACGCACACACAGACACATGCATGTAAAACACATTCATGAACATGCACATGCATCCACACACACATTCACACTCATGTTCTTGCACACATATGTGCATGAACATGCACAAAAACACTTGCATAGACATACATAAACACCCACACAAAAGCACAAACATATGCCCCAACCTTTGCATAAAACCATACATGTACATGCAAGCACACACACATACATACACATGTGTGTAGACACACACATGTGCACATAAAAACACATACACATGCACAATATGCATAGACACATATGCATAGAAACGCATGCACAAAAACACATGTGTGTGCTCTAGCACAGACACATGCAGAAACACACATACATGCACATAAGTACACACAAAAGTGCTAACACACACACACATACACAATCATATACAAGCACATCACACATGCAAACACATAAGAGTACATACACAAATGTGCCTGCATGTGCACAAATATATGCACACCCACAAACATGTACCAACACAAGATGAACTACTAAAACCTATTTTAACACAGATAATTGTGAAAATCTTAAGTTCAAGCATTATATCCAAATAAGGGCCTAATCAAAAGTTTTATAAGTTAAAAAAGTAATTCCTAAAATCATCAAATATGTAAGAACTTTCTTAGTCACCAAAGACTTACACAAGTTTTTAATATAAGAGACCTTAACCTAAAGAAAAGATGGCTTTAACAACACACACCCAAGTACTCAAATTGGTGATGAATTGACAAAATATACATATAAATTAAGTTTATAGAATGTTAAAAAGAATTCACATGATCACATGTAGTAATTAGAGAGTTTGATGTGGTGAATAAAATTTTTGAAAGATGAAATATAGTGACTAAGAACTTTCCTAGTAATTTGATGCTTTAGTAAATACTAAATAATGTGTATGCATCTATGTGCATGTGTATGTGTGTGTGTGTATGGATGTGCATGTGTGTTTTTATGTGCCTATTTGCGTGTGCATGTGCATGCTGACATGTATGAGCATGTGAGTTTGTGTGTGTTCATGTGTGTGCATGCATGCATGCCTACTTGTGTGTGGATGTTTGTGTGCATTTGTGCTTGTTTGTGTCATTTGTGTGTGTGTGCATGTGTTTTTGCATGTTTATATGTGTGTGAGTTGATATGCATTAGGGCATGTAGTGTATGTATGCATGTACATATAAGCATTCGTGTGTGTGTGCACTACATCTTTTTGTTTGTCCATGTGTGTGTGTGTGCATGTGTGTATGCATGTGTGCCTTTATGTGTATGTGTATGCATGTCTGTCTGCTTGTTTGTGCAATTGTGCTTGTGTGTGAGCATGTGGACATGTGTGTGATCATGCATGTGCATGTGTGTGTATATGAGAGCATGTGTTTCTGTGCATATGTGTGTGTGTGTGTAAATGCATGCATATATGTGTATATGTGTGCATGTCTACATGTGTGTGTGCATGTGTGGGTGTGAGCATGTGTGATTGTATGGGCATGTGTGTATGCATTTGGTGTGCATGCATGTGTGTGTGAGTTTGTGTTTATGCATGTGCATGCATATGCATATGCATGTATGTGCATGTGAGTATGTGTGTATGTGCATGCGTGCTTATGTGAGTATTTGTGTGTGTGTGTGTGTACATTTTTATCAATGCATGAGAGCATATATATGTGCAATAATGTGTGCATGCAAGTTTGTGTGCTTGTGGATGTGGGCCTGTGTGTGCATACATGCATGCATCTACACCCTCACACACACACACATATTGACAACCACATATACACATACACACACACACACGTCACACAAACATTCACAAGCACTAATGTACACACACACATGGATGCAATGGCACATGGATAAGCATGCTTGCTCATATGCTCATAGGCACACATCGACAGATAAACATGCTAACACACATACACAAACACATGCACAAGCATGCACTCACACATGTACACACACATCCACACACACACACACATGCATGCACAGACATATGCAATCAAATGTACCATGTGCACACAGAGGTATGTACTCATACACATGAAAAAATGAACATGCCAGCATACACACAAAGGTTCATGCACATATGCATACACACACATGCATGCATTTGCAAACACAAAGACATACACAAATGCATGCATATGTATACACACACATATACACACACACAAGTTTGCACCCACAAAAATGCACACATTGCACCCACACACACACGTGCACACACACACATATAAACACACACATGCAAATAACAAGTGCTCACATGCATGTAAACAAATGCACATGTACACACATAAACACACGTGTGTGCACCACACACACACACACACATGTGCATTCATTCTTGCACACTCGCATGCCTCACACAACTACAAACCAAAGCATGTAGACAGAAGAACATGCATGCACAAAGGTACACACGCACAAACAAACTTGCACGTGCACATAGATGCATATCAGTGCACACTCATTCAAGAGCCAATGCACACACACAACAACATACGTACTCACACATGAACTCATGCATGCAACACACATGCAAGCACAGATGCACGCACATACACATACAAACACACAAATAGACACACACACATATGCAAACATATGTACACACACACACACACGCTTGCACATATGCACACACAATTACACACACATTTACACATGTGCTCAAACATGCATGCACAAATACACACTCACAGACATGTACACACATACACCCACAAACACCTAAACATGCGCACATATACACACACATACACTCATAAACATACATGAAATCACACATTACACATTTACATATGCACACACACAGGAATGCATGCACGTGCACACACCCAAAGTCACAGCTAAATCGACAAATACATGCACATAGACAAATGTTTGTGCACTCACATACACATAAGCACACATGCATAGTATGCACCCTCACACACACGTGCACACACACATACATGTTTGCACATACACCCATGCATACACAAACATAAAGATGCACACATGTATACGTGCACACACACAAAAGACGCCCACACACAAACACATAGACACACACTCACACGTGCACAAACATGCATAAACATGCACAAACACACACATGCACAAACTTATGCACACACACACACACATGAACACACATTGGTAGATAAATCCACACATGTGCCCACACATGCACGCTCACACACACATGCACACATATACACACAAAACTAAATGTATGCACATGCACACACAAACATGCACACACATGCACATGAATACACACATGCACCCATGTGGACACACACGCACAGACATGCATATAAGCATACAGATATTCACAACCATGCATACATAGGCAACACGCATTGAAACACTTACAAACATACCACACGCACCCACATGTATACACTCACATACATAGACATAGACATATACATATACACAAGCAAACCCAAGCATACACACACATGTACACTTACATAATACGTGCATGCACATGCATGCACAATGACACGTGCATATGCACATACTTGCTAAGACACATGAAGCATGCATGCACACATGCACACATGGAAATAAACAAATACACACACATACACAAACATATTTCACATGCACATATGTATATGCACATACATAAACACTTGCACAAACACATGCATTCACTTACGTACATGCAAACACACTTGAACACAAACAAACACATGCATTCACTTACGCACAATAATAAGAACTTGCATATATATGCACACACACACACATATGCTCACGTGTACACATACAAACACACACAACCATACATGTATGTGCTTGTGCATACAAATGTAAGGACACGTGCACAATAACACACCCACACACATGCATAGCAAACACACACACAAATACATGCCCACACATGCACACACACACATATGCACACACATACACAGACATATGCACATACACGCATGCATGCAAACACATACAGTCCAGACGCACACACATGCACACATACAAGTGCATGAATGCATGTACCCACAAAAACACATATGCATGCTTATAATCACACACTCCCACACACTCACACAACTAGACATGCACCCACAAACACAAACACATACATGAACACATGGACACACACACACATGTGCACATGCATACACACATAGAAAGAAAAACACAATCACAAACATGCATGAATACACATGCACATGTAAACACACATGCACACATGGCCACACACACACTGGCACATGCATGCACATATAGATACAAATAGATACACACACATACATGCATGTACGCACACACCCAATTACACACAATAGATACTTACAGATACATACACATACACACATGTATACACATGCAGACACACATGAATACGAACACATACATGTGCATGCATACAGGCTAACACACATATGCAAGTTCACACACACTAACATACATCCATACATTTGCACACATATTCCCTTGGACAAACATGCACATGCAATGGACAAACATATACATGCACAAACACACACATACACAAACATAGAGGCACACAAACATGTGCACTTATATGCATGTACACACATATAGAAGCACGCAAATGCATGCACATACACAATAACTTGCATGGGCACACATATACGCACACATGTGCAGACACACATATACATGCTAAAGCATGCACAAATGCACATATATGAACATGCTCACATACATACATGACCTCACACACACAAGTGCACACACACGAACACATATGTACATGCACACACACATACATACACACTCATACATAGAGAAGCGCAAATGTTTGTATGCACTTGTAAAAGTGCATAAGCACAAATGCATATGCAAACTTGCACACACACACATGCATAAGTACACATGTACACACACTAACACAAAAATATACATACAAACACATCCATACATATATGCACATGCACACACATATGGACACCCATTCACATGAACACACACATGATGTGCATAAGTGCACCCACCTGCACACACACTCACACATGCCCACACATACTCATGCCCAAGAAAGCATACACACATGCACAAACACGTGTACTCACACATAACCAGACACACACATACACACACATGCACGTGCACCCATGCAATCACATACACATGCATACGAACACATGCATGAACTCATACAAACACAAACAGAGACACACACACATAGACATGTTAATGCACACACATGCACATGTCCATGCACATAGACAGACACTAACAAACACACACATACCCTCAAAGAAATGAGCATACACAAAAGACATACACACACACACACACTTGCACACACATCCATACATGCATACGCACCTACATTTATGAACATATGCACACACATATATGCATACAAGCACATGCATAGACATGTACATGCACATGCATGCACATAAGCACAAAAGTACATAGGTGCACAAAAATACACACGCACACACCAACGTACACACACACATGCACACATATGAGTGCAAGCACATGCACAAATGCCCACACAAACGCACAAAAACACACTCACACAAATACATACATAAACATACATGTACACACATACATGTTATGACTATACACATGAAAACATGCACTTGCATACACACACACAAACATACATACACACACTCATGTATTGGCACATATGCACACATGCATGAATGTATACACATGCACACACTTATACAAAAGCATAAATGCATAAATACACACACATGCATGCACATGTGGACATATACACACACATGCACTCACATACATTACAACACATACACACACTTGCACACACCTATAGATGCATACACAAACAACTATACACACGTGTGTGTGAATGAACACATAAGCGCATACAAAAAGAACATACATACACACTGGAACATGAATGCACATACATATGTATACACACAAACACTTATGCTCACATGTACGCACACGTACACAGACATGCACATAAAACCACACACACAATTGTACACAAACACACATGCACACACACATGCACACACACACACACGCATGCCCAAATAGGTGCACATACAAACACACAAATATGCATACTCTCATGCACAAACATGTACACACGGCCATACACACACACATGCACATGCATGTGCATGAGTACACACACACACATCTATATAAGCACACAAACACTTGCTCACACACATAATCATAAGCACACATGCACAAATGCACAAACACACATGCACTTATGTGCATTCAAACTAACACACGCACATGCATGCATACATATATACACACGCAAGCATGATTAATCACACAGGCACATGATGTATATAGACACACGCATACATAAATTCAAATACATATAAAAACACACACACAAACTCACATACACATACAACATATAGTTCCACACCCACACATGCATACACACGTGCACACACACATGCTTACATAAGACCACTCACTCACAAACACATGCACATACAGACAAACACACTTGCAAACATGCATGCTTAAACATGTATATATGCTGACACCTATGCACAATCACATGCATGCATATGTACACATACACCTAGAAGGACACATGCACCTACACACTAATATGCCCTATGCACACCCACACACATGCACACACATGTGCACACATGCACTCACTCTCATAGACACACATACACATGTACACACAACACCTACATACACAAACACATGCCCACACATACACACTTGAAAGTGCATGAACTCGATTGTAAACAAACATATGTGCATGCATGCATATGCACATCCCCATACACACACACACACACTTACATGCACTCACACCCATACACACTCATATACATATGCACACACACAATCCCCTCCACACACACTTATATACATGCACAAGCATAAAGATAGATGCACACACAAATGTAAACACATGCATGTACATAGCCACACTAACACAAGCACATGCACACATGCTTATACACACACTATTACATACACACAGAGAAACACTCATGCACACAGACATAGGCACCCATACTAACACAAACACAAGCATAGATGCATACACACACACATGCAAACACACACATGCTTGAATGCACTCATATGGACACACACACATACTGCACACATACACACAACACTCAAAAACACGTGCACACACACATGTGTGCATAGCATAAAAAGTATGCAGACGCGTGCATGTACATACACACATGCACACACATAAACATACAAATACACACACATGTACACACTCACACAAACACACATGCACATTCACACACATGCATACACACTTGTACATGCACTCACACACACTAACACACACATACATAGACACCCACAGACACCAACATATGTAGGTAGGCAAGCACATGCACACGTGAATGCTTGCACAAATGCACATATGCACCTACCCATGCATACACTCAAAGCCCAAACACACACATGCATGCATAAAAAATGACACACACACAATCACATTTAATTGTACACATGTACACACACAGACACGTGCACATGCATACACACATACACACATGCATAAAAAAAGACTTACACACATATGCACATGATCATGCAAACTCATGCACATGCACAAATTCTCACACAAACCCACTTTCACATGCAAGGGCACACATGCACACACAATTAACACACATATGAACAAGCACACACATGCACATACACACACTTGTAAGCATAGATGAACAGATGCACACATGCACATACACACATGTAAACACACACACACATGCATGCACACACATGGCTATGCATACACACAAACATGCACACACACACACATGTTCTCCTAGACAAATGCATACACAAAGATACATGCATACATAGCTAACACATATGCACACACCCTTGAGCACAATCATATACACACACAAATACACACATGCACACACATGGTGACATACACATAAACTACACACACTTGTACAAACTTGAACAAACATACACTTGCACATACATGCACATGCATATACACAAACACCCACACATACACCCACACTTACACAAATGCATGGTCGCACACACACACACATAACCCCATCCCCTACACACATATAATTGTACATGCATATGGACATAGACACACACACAAACACACACACACATAAACATGCACATACACACACAAAAGCAACGATGCACCCATGCACCCACATGCACATGCACATGTACACACACACACATAAGCAAATGCTCACACATGCACATGCATAGATGCAAGGAAATATGCACATAGAGAATAAAAAACAGGCACACATGGACACATAGGCATTCACATGCATGCACACATAAGTAAAAGAACACTTAAACTTGTAAGCACACACACAAACAGTTGCACAAGAATGCAAGCACACACACATCAAACACATACAAGCACAAAAGTAAATATCACATGTAGACATACACATGCAAGAAGAAAAGACATGCACAAGTAAATGCATGCACAACCAAATATGCACACACATGCACAATCAAATAAATAGATAAACACAAATATGCATGCGTGCATAACCATACAAACATTCACACACACATATACACAAATACACTCACACACACATATAAACATGTACAACACACATATACACAAGCACACGTGCACGTACAAGCACAAGCACAAGCACACATAGTCATGGATAGAAACACATGCATGAGCACAAATACATGCATAGACACAACCACCCACATAAACACCCACAAAAACACATGCACTTACATATACAGACATGAACGTGTGTGCACTAGGATGTAAACAAACACATCAATACATGCATCCATGCACACACTCACACACACCCACCTGCACACACTCACATACACATGCATGCATGCATATGCACTTAATCCCACACACACACTTACACATACAAAAGCATAAAGACACACATGCACACAAATGTACACATGTGCATGCACAACCACAAAAACATATGCACACTTGCACATGCACACATAGACACATGCATAAAAACATACAGATACATAAACATAAAGAGAAATGCACACACACATGCACACAAACACCCACACTTACATACAAGCATAAATGCACATAAGCACACACACAAACATTCATAAGCACACATGCATGTACACACACACATGCACACAATCACACATGCATACACAATGCTCACAAACATGTGCACAAATGCACATGCAAACACACACACACACATTGGCATAACCCACAAAAATATGCACATATATACACATGCACACTGACTGGCATGCAAACGCATGGATGCACAAACACACATCCTTGTGCATGCATGTGCACACATACAAGCACACACACACTCACACACACACACACATAATTTCATGCATGCACATGTGCATGTGGACACACACACACATGCATGTGCCCATGTACACACACAGAGACATGCCTGCACAAACTAGCGTAAGCATAAACAACCACATACACACACAACCACACACAAGTCCCCATTAGCACACACACATACACAGACACACGTGCACACACACACACATGCACATGCATACCCACAAACACATAAAATGCAAACACACAAACATATGCACATGGTCATGCAAACACATGTGCATATATAAACACCCACACAAACCCTCTTGCACACACATGGACACATATGCACACAAGAAACACATGCATGCATAGACAAACACATGCATACAAGCAGTAATAGGCAAAGACAAACACATACATGCATGCACACATTAACACACATATACATACACATGCATGCATATGCACACACACACACAAAACTCATCACAAACCCTCATGCAAAATCATACACACACACACACATGTAAATGCACACATGCACACACGCGATGACATGCACACATATACACACAGCTCACATCAGAAACCCTCGTGCAAAATCATACACTCACTCACATGCAAATGCATGCATGCACACAAACATACACACATACATGAACTCACATAGCAGATGCACATGCACACACACGTACATGCACACACACATACACACACACACACACACCCACTAACAAACATACACAAATGCATAAATGCACATATGCACACACACAAACATACACCCTCCCCCTATACACACACAGTTGTGTATGCAGGCAAACATATGCACACATGCACACACACACAAACTTGCAAATGCACACACACATGTACCCATGCACCCTTACACCCCACATGCACTTGCACATGTACACAAGCACGCACACACATAAGCAAACATGCACACACACACACACATGCCTGCATAGTCACATGAACACACATGCATACACATAAGTTCACAAACAAACACAAAAAAATGTGCATAGACATTGAGATGCATGAACACACACAATCACACACAAGAAAATGCATGCTCAAATATGCAAGCATCCACACAAACATTAGTGCACACATACACATGCACAAGCAAGTGAGCACACATACACCCAAACACACAAGCAAACACAAATACACACATGAACATACACACATGCACACAAAAAGACATGCACAAGCAAATGCATGCACAATCAAACATGCACACATAGGCACAAATACATAAATGCATAAACATACATTTGTGCATGCATGCACAAACATAGAAACATGCACACGCATACGAATAAATACACACACACGCAAAAAGATGCATACACACACACACATATAAACATACACATGCACACAAGCACACATGCACACATATGCATAAGCACATGCACAAATGCACACACACAAACATGTGCACAAGCACACACGCACACACAAACACACATGCACATACATGCATACACACATGCACATGCACACATATACATACACACATAGTGGAACATACTCACACACAAATGCATAAACACTTGCCTATGCAGACACATGCATGCACGTACCCACAAAAAAACATGCACACACAAATGTGTGAATATGTGCATGTATGAACATGTGTGCGTGTGTAAGTGTTTTTGCATGCGTGCATGTGTCATGTGTGTGCTTGTGTATTTTTGAGCACATACAAAAACAGACAAAAAGGCACTCACATACAATTGTACACACACATGCACAACACACACATGCATGCATGCATGCAAAAGCACTCACACATGCACACACACAAGTATGCACATGCACATATTCAAACATGTATGTTCGCACAAATAAACACTTTCAAACAAGAACATACACACAAACAAAAGTGCACACACTTTCATGCATAATACACACATGCACATGTAGACACTCATACACACATGCATGCATGCACATACACATGGACCACACACACATATAGACCAACACATGCGTGCACAAGCACCCATGCACACTCACGCAAAAGCACATGCACGTGTACACAGACACACACACAAGTGCAGAAGCACACACACATGCATGCACCCACATGAACACACACACACACACAGGAAAACACATGGAGAAGCATGCACACACACACACACAAACATCGCCACATGACCAAATGTGCATACATACATGCACACACAAGCATGCATATGGACACATACACATATACACACACATATAGCCACACAAACATGCACATGACACACAAAGCACTGATCCACCCACACACCCCTGCACCCACATGCACATTTACACACACATACACACACACACGCATAAGCACATGCACACACATGCACATGCATAGATGTGAGGACACACACAAATAAATGCTCACTAACTTGCACACATGCACAAGCACAGATGTGAGGACACACACAAATAAAGGCTCACTAACATGCACACATGCACACATGCACACACAAACATCCATGTGCCTAAACACATAATCAAAAGCACACTCAAACTTGTAGGCACACATATGCACTTTAGCACGCACACATTGAGACAAGCACAAGAATGTGAGCACACACACATCTAAACACACACAAGTACATGCACGAATATTCACATGCACACAAATACATGCACAAGAAAAGACATGCATAAACAAATGCATGCATAACCAAATATACACACACATGCACAATCGTACAAATGCATAAACACACACACGTGCATGAATGCATAATCATAGAAACATTTGCACGCACATAAGCACAAATATACACACGTCGAAAAAGATGAATGAACACACACACATATATACGCACATACATGTACACACACACATGCACACACATTCACATATGCACACATGCACACATGCACATATGCACACACATTCACACATAGACATGCACACACATACATACATGAGTGCACAAAAATGCATACACACAAATACACACAAACACATGCACCTACACATACAAACATGAACAGGTGTGAACTAGCATGTAAATAAACATATCAACACATGCATGCATGCACACACTCACACACACCCACCCACATAGACTCATATAGACATGCATGCATGCACATGCCCATGCACATGCACATAATCCCACGCACATACATACACATGTACAAGCATAAAGACCCACACACACACAAACATACACGTGCATGTATAACCACATAAAACACATTCACATATGCACATACACACATAGACACACACATAGAAACAAATTAATGCATACACACAAAGTCAAATACGCACACACACATACACGTGATCACCAACACTTACACACAAGCACAAATGCATATAAGCACACACACACACACACACATGCATGAGCACGCATGCATGTACACACACACACACAACCACACACGTATACACAACACTCACAAACATGTGCAAAGAAGTACATGCACATGCACACATACACACACACATCCACATTCATACACATTGGCATAGTACAAAAACATATGCACACACATTCATCTGCACACTGACACACACACACACATGGATGTGCACTCACACACTTGTGCACACATGTGCATACATACACACACATACTCACATACATATGCAAACATACATACACACATATGCACACACACTCACACACACACATACACACACATATTTGCAAGCATGCACATGTGCACGTGGACATTCACATGTGCACATGGATAGACACACAAGCATGCACCTATGCACACACTGAGAGAAATGCCTACACAAATAAGCACAAGCATAAAGAACTATACACATGTCCCCACAAGCACACATACATATATGGACACACATATACAGACACATGTGCACACACACATGCACATGCATAGACACAAACACATAAAACACACACACAAACATATGCACATGATCATTCAAACACATATACACACATAAACTCTCGCACAAACCCACTTGTGCACTCATGGATGCTCATGCACATAAGAAACATATGCAGACATGGACAAACACATGCATACAGACACTGGTAGGCACAGACGAATACATGTATGCATGCACACACAAACACACATATATGTACACATTTATGCACATGCACATGCATACACACAGCTCACATCACAAACCCTTGTGCAAAATCATACACGCACATGCACATGCAAATGCACACATGCACACAGAGAACGACTTGCACACAAACATACACGAACTCACACAGACACACATATGCACACATATGCACATGTACATGCACACACCCACCCATAGACACACACATATAGAAATGCATGCATGCACACACACATGCACACACACATACATACACTTTCCCCCTCATACACACATAATTGTACACCTATGCAAACACATGCATGCACACACTCATGCACACCCATAAACTTGCACATACATGTACATGTATCCATGCATCCACATGCACATGCACATGTCCACATGCATGCACACACACACATGTTCGCATAGTCATAGGACACAAATGCACACACATAGGCTCACAGACATGCAGTTAAATACATGTCCATAGACATTCACATGCATGAACACACACAATCACACACACAAGCAAAAGCATGCTCAAATATGTAAGCACCCACACGAACATTAGTGCAAACATATACACATGCACAAGCAAGTGCGCATACACACCCAAACACACAAGTACACACAAATACACACATACACACGAAAAGGCATGGACACAGAAATGCATGCACAATTCAATGTGCACACATAGGCACAAATGCATAAATGAATAAACACACATTCATGCAAGCATGTGCAAACATAGAAACATTCCCACACACACATGCACATAGATATGAACAAATATACACACACACATCCATAAAGATGCATGCACACATACATAAATACACACACACACACACACACACACACATGCACCCATGCACACATAAGCACAAGTACACAGGCACACATATGCATAAGCACACACACGCACACATATGCATGAGCAACACACACACAAACACACATGCACGTGCACATATACCCACATGTAAATGCACACATACATGAATATACTCAAATAGATGCATAAACACTTGCTCATGCACACACATGCACACACATTGATATCCACAATAAAACATGCACACACAAATATGCACAAATACACATGTACGCACATGAACACATGCACACATGAAAAAGCACTCACACACACACATGCATACACACACATTCACACATTTGTGCATGCACATACAAACACACAAAAAAGCACTCGCAAACACATGTAGATGCACATGCAAAACACGCACATGCACATGCTCACATGCAAAATCACTCACACATGTAGACACACACACATTCACACATGTGTGCTTGCACATATAAACACCCTCAAACAAGCACTTGCACACAAAAAAATGTGCACACACCCTCATGCACAACACATGCAAACACACATGTTGACATACAAACTCACACATGTTGACATTCACACACTTATACACACATGCATTGGCCAACACATGCATGCATAGACACACACTAACAAACTCATGCATGCATGCACACCAACATGCACATATAAATGTACAAAATGCACATATGCACACACACTTACACACACATATTCACAAACCTATAGCAAAATAGGCACACACACACATGCACGAAATCAAACTTGCAAACAAAAACATATAGACATACAAGTTGAAACATGCACACACAAGCACATATACAAATACACATGCACACACACACATTCACACACGTGTGCATGAACACACAAACAAGCACATGAACAAACACACACACACAAACAAACACATATGCACCCACACACATATGCACAAACACACACACACAGACACACAAACATACACAGATGCACCACGCATAAAAAAAGACGTGCACATGCATGCTTGCACACGTCCACACACACGAAGCGCATGAATACATACACACATATCCACACCCCCTCACGCATATAAGCACACACACAAACACATATGCATGCATGCACACACCCACACCCACACTCAGACATGCACCAATGAATACACACACAAATACATATCCACACACACAAACACACACATGCACACACATTCATGTAAATGCACATGTAAACATGAACATGTACACAGACTCACATGCATGCTCATGCACATACATGCATGCAAACACACACACAAACATTCACACTCATGCACACACACACACACATATGCTTGTGCATGCATATGAACACATGCACACAAGCATGCATGCACAAGCATGCAAATGACACACACATGTAATAACACGCACGCATACAAAGATATATGCATGCATGTATACACATGTATACACAAACACTCACACACACATGAATGCACATTCTAACACACACTGATACGTAGACCATCAAATGCTTGCACACATAGACTCACACATGCAAGCACATGCCCACATGTGCACACATAATTATATACAAACATGCTCATGCACACACACATATAGGATTATGCACACACATATACACAAAAACACACACTATACACAAAAGCACACACATACATGCATGAACCCAGACACACATAAGAATACACGAATACAAAAGTACACACGTACAACACACCCACCCACATACACATGCACATGCACACTCACACAAACTATTACAAATAAACACAAATAAAATCATGGACACAAACATGTACAAGATCATGCACACATGCACACACATATAGATGCACACATCATGACACACAAATTCATAAACACATAAATGCACGTACATGCAAACATACACACACAAACATAAGCATACATATATGCTC
This sequence comes from Vanilla planifolia, assembly GCA_023846275.1. Lineage (NCBI taxonomy): Eukaryota > Viridiplantae > Streptophyta > Magnoliopsida > Asparagales > Orchidaceae > Vanilla > Vanilla planifolia. The sequence goes on from JAIUJO010000275.1 coordinate 545,471, forward strand.
ACATAAGCATACATACACAAATACACACAAATGCACATGCACATACATTCTCACACATGCATGGACACACACATGCATGTGGAAATGCACACACACAAATGCTCATGCACATACATGCACATAGATGCATGTACACATACACACACATGCACACACACTCATATGCACACACACAATGGCACTCGCATGCACACACACACATGCACTAGAACTTGCATACACACACATGCATGTATGCATGCACACACCTACACGGATGCATAAAAACATACAATGGACATGCACAAACGCTCACACATGAACACACACACAAACCTACTCACACGCAACCACTTACATGCACACATGACAATGTAGACACATTTGCTCACACACACATACAGATGCACATGCACAGGCATACACACACCAAAAAAACATAGGCACCCACATATGCACATACACATGCATGCTCACTTTTAGGAACTCACATATCATGCATAAATGCACATGCATGCATGCACACATACACAAACACACACACAAATGAGCACATGCACACACACACATGAACAAAAACACACACATGCCATCACACATGCACATACACCTACAAATAAACTTATATACACACATACACACATGCACACACATAGCACAAACATATACACAAGTGTACAAATTCATAACCTCACAAGCACAAATACACACACATGCACAAACATGCACACATGCATACAAATGCACACACACACAAACACTCACACGTGCACACACACACACACACACACTTATGCACATGCACACAAATGAACATGCATAGGCACACACATGCACATGAACAAACAACGACACACACACTTGAACAAAAATAAGTACTCACACACATGCACATGCACATAAACATGTACACTCATAGACGAGACTCATAGACACACATACATACACAAACATGCTCACACTTATACATGTACACACACATGCATGCATACATAGCACACCAAACACAAACACACGTACACATATGCACATCCACACACACATATGCACCCCAGCGTTACACATAGACAAGCACACAAAAACATATCCACATGCATAATTACACAAGCACTCAAAGACAGATTAACACAAACACAAAAATTCACACAGCTACACATGCACATACACACATGCAAACACACACACATACCAACATGCATACACACAAAGAGACACACACTCACACATACACACATAAGAAAATGGAAACACACAAATACATATGCATGCAAAAGCACACACATGTGAGCAGACAAACAAACACGCACATAAACATGCATACACACCCATACACATAGATGCACGCACTCACGCACACACAAGAACACAAACACATATCCACACAAACACACACATGCACACACACACATACACACACATACAAGCACACACACAAACATGCATGCATACACACACATACACACATATACACACCCATGTATGCACACACGCATGCACAAAAATAGGAACACATAGATAGACACACACATGCTCACACACATGCACACACACACCAACACATACATGATCTTGAATGCACACACATATAGGAACGCACACTCACACATGGACATGCACTATAGCACACAGATGCATATGCAAGCATACATATGTGTGCATATATAAACACATATATATACATGCACCCACACAAATGCACACATGCATAAGCTCACATACATTTGTACACACAAATGCAAAAATGTACAACACACACAAATACACTTATACACAAAAATGCACACACACACACAACATACAAATGTGCACAAATGCACACACACACATGCACATGCATATACACACACATGCATGCACACATATGCTTGCACATACTCATGTGCCTGCATGCATGCACAAGTGCATGCATACATGCACACACACATTTGCACGTGCATGCAACACACACATAAGCATGTGCATTCCTAAACACATGCACACATGCCAACATGACATGTGGACAAGCTAGATGCACACATGCACACACATACACATGTGCACTCATTTAGACATGCACACACATGCATACACATGCACACATGCATCCACTCACACACACACATGCACACATGCACACATGCATGCACATATTTACACATGTTGGCACACATGAACGAACACACATACAGACAAGTACAGCTATGCACATAGACCCACACATGCAAACCTATATGCTTCCATAGGAACACACAAACCCATATGCTCACACACACACACTAACAGCTATATGCATACAAATGAATGCAAATATACACACAAGCACACATGCACATACACACATGCATATGCACACACACGCACACACTAATGCACTCATACATCCATGCTTGCACATGCACACACACACACACATGCTCACAAAAATGCACCAATGCACATAGCACACACGTGCATAAGCACATGTGCACAAAACACAAGCCCTCTCTTGCATACCCACACATGTGCACACACATGCACTCAATGGCACACATGTACGTACAAGCACACAAGCACACACATAAGAACACAAAAACACACTCACATGCATGCATGCACATGAACACACGCACGCACACACGCACATGCACACACACATGCACACATATAAAAATACACTCACGCACATGCGCACACACAAATGCACACACCAACATGCATGCATATAAATAGATTCACACACACACACACACAAAATACATGCCATGCACATTCACGTGCACATATGATTAAGCATGCATGTGCATACACACATGCATGCACACACAGATACATGCTTGCACATGTGCATGTGCATGTAGACACATATGCATGTAGGCATACACAGGCATAGATACATGTATGCAAAAGCTCATGCATAACCACACAACACAAGTGCACACACACACACACACGTGCACACCCACTCACACTCATGCACCCATGCACACAGATACATGCATGCATGCACACTCTTACAAGAAGATGCATACATGAATGCACATAAACATGTAAACACATACAAGCATACACACAAGTGTATGTGCACACACACAAACATAAGTACATGCACACACATACATAGATCCACACACACACATAAATGCACAACACACACGCATGCTCACACACACGTGCACACATACACACTTACTTGCATACACACACATGGATACATTAACATGAACACATGTAAACAAGCACACACACACACATGCACCCATACACACACAAGTACACATACACACACATGTGCACACATAATCACCCACACGCTCTCACACATATACACACTCGTGCAAGCACACACTTGTGCACATACACACACACACACACACTAAAACATGCATGCACACACATACAAACTTATACACATGTGTGCACTAATGCACAAACATGCACATGCACATGCACACACATGCATCTGCACTCACTACAAATGCATAAACACATGTAGACAAATACACACAATGGCAGAGGCATGCACACAAAAACACACGAGCACATGCACGTTGACACACATGCACTTGCACGCAGACACACACGCACATGTAAGCACATGCACATGCATATGCACACACACACATACACGAATGTGCACACACATGCACATACACACGCACACACACACACACACTCATACACACACACACATGCATACACACACATTCACGTGCACAAGCATGGATACATGCATGCATGCACATATGCACTCTCACACGCCCACACCCACACCCTCACACATGAACAAGAACACACAAGTGCACAAATATGCACATGCATGCACACACAAAATATACACACTCACAAATAACACATGAATACATGGGCATGCACATGTAAACATTCAGACCATAGTAAAAAATGCACATAGATATGCACCTGCATAAGCACACCTAAACAAACTAATGCACATACACACACATATACATCCACACATTCACTCACCCCTGCACTCACACATGTACTCACACTTGCTTAGATGAACACACATGCGCACATGCACACAGAAACTTGCATGCACATGCACAAACCTATGCACACATACACACATATACATACACACATGTACACATACATGCACACACACTTATGCCCATGTGCACAAACACATGCACACATGCATGCAAAGAACTACACATGTATATATGCACACATGCACACACACACTTGTATACATATATGAAAACATGCACACAGATGCATGCATCCACATGTGTGAACCCATGTACTCACATGTGCACTTATGCACACACACAAGCATACAATCACATACACATAGGAACACACATGCATGCACAAGAACAAACACACGTATAGGCACCTGCTTGCATGAATACTCACATCCACATGCACACACATACATAGAAGTGCACACTTATGCATATGCACACACACACACATGTACATGCACATGCACACATATACTCAAAGATTTGAACACACATAGATAGACACATGTAGGTACACACACACATGCATGCATATGCATACTCACTAACACACATGCACATGCATACACACTAAGACACATGCACAATAGTTCATAAGTGCAGATAAGCATACAAAAACACACATACACACACCTATGCACACACATACGTACACACACATGCAGACATACACACGTAACCACATGTACACACAAAACAAACACAGACACACACACACACATGCATGCGACCACACTCACTCATGCACGCACACACATGCAAACATAGACACACTTACATAAGCACACAAAAACACTCACACATGCATCCAACATGCATCCATACACAAACACACACATAAGAAAGCAAATACACATGCATGGACCACACACATATACACATATACCCATGCACACACATACACACTCATGCAAGTGCAAATACACATGCACACACTCACATGTAGACACATACAAAAACATGCACACAAACTCTTGCATAGGCACACACATGAACCTATGAACAATTATGCATGTGAATAGGCACACACATGAGCATGCACATGCACACAATCACTCACAAGAATAGAAACATAGAGACATATATGCATGCATGCACACTCACATGCATATACATACACACACACGCATAGATAATGATGCACACATGTTGACACATAGAGAGACACACATGTATGCACAAATACACATGCACAAAAACACATGAATGTACACACAAACACACACGTGCACATGAACACATATACACTCACATAAACATACAAATGAAAGCACCGACAGACATATATGCACACACACACATAAATATACACACTTATAAACACAGACCTACTCTTATACAAGCACACACAAACATATAATCTGTCACACACATGTACACACCTGCATGCACACACACATAGACTTGCACACACATTCACATGCAAGAATACACAAACTCACACACACTCATAAACACATGTTCACATATGCACATATGTAGACACACACATACACATGGACATAAAATTATGCAAAAACATATGCACAAGCATGAGCACACACACACACCCCCTTACATACACAAGCACACATGCATACACTTGCACACAAACATACACATGCAAACACACATACACACACACACACAAATACACACATGCACATGCACACATGCACACTTGTACACACACACACACACATATGCATGCACACACATGCATGTGTCCACTAGCACACACACATGCTTACAAACACATGTACATAGACACGTACATATGCACAAACACATGCACACACAAGGTCACACACATGCAAACATAAGTATACACTCATGCACACATGCACTTACACACACAAGCACATGAACACACACACACACTAGCACGCACACACTTACAAAAGTGCCCACATGCAAATGCACTCATGTTTTCATGCACAAACACACACACTCACATAAACACCAACATGCATAAACACACACATGTGCATGTATGCACATGCACACACTTGCTTATATGTAGGAACAAACACACAAAGACATGCATACATACACACACATGACTCATGCATGCATAAGAACACACACAAACCCACACACATGTACACATACATGCACATGCACACACATGCACATAGACACACATAGAAGTACATATATACATGCACACACACATACACATACGAATGTAAATAGACAAACACAAAAGAACACACAGGCACGAGCACAAGAACGCATGAACACAAGCACTCACACATAGGAACACACACGCATAGATGTGCACACATGAATGTATCACACACAAATGTGCATGCACATGTGGACATGACCACACATGCATGTACACGTGGACATGACCAAACATGCATGTACATGTGCACATGCCCACAAATGCAAGCACGTACACATGGCACCCACTCACATGTGCACACACACACACACATACACACACGCACACATGAACATGAACACCCCCACACACACTCACACACATGCCCATAAGCATGCATGCATGCATGAACCAACACACGCACAAGTGTGCATGCAAACAAACATTTACACACTCACTCTTACACCCACACATGCATGTTCATGCCCCCACCTACCCACGCACATATACCACAATACAAGCACACACTTGCAAGCACATGCAACTACACTTGCAGACTCATGCACATGTAAATGCATCAGCATGCACTCACACACACATAAACATGAACACACTCTCGCACACACACATACAAACAAAAACAAGAATACACATAGATACATCTATACACACATGCACACATACTCATGCCTACAAATAGACACAGACATGCACACACACATGTACATACACACATGCCACATGCATAAATGCACAAAATCACATAATCACATAGACATGCACATACACACAAACATGAACATGCACACAAACACAATAACATGCACACACACACACATGCATCCACAAGAGCACACACCTGTATAATTGCATGCACACACATATATGCACACACACCAACACACATAAGCATATGCACTAAAACACATGAATGAACATAGACATACAAATGAATAAACACATATAGACACACATGTAGACATGCCTACACATGTCCACACAGAAAAGCATGCATAGATAATCACACACAGACACACACATGTATACACACGCACACATGCACATACATATGCACATATACAAATATAGACAAAAACACATGTAGACAAACATACTTGTATGCATGCATGCACACACACACATGCACACGTATACATATGCACACTCACACAAACGAGCAAAGTCATATACCCAAAAACAAATACATGCACACACACCTATGTAGACAAGCACACACACATGTACGCAATACAAACACACCCACATGCACACATAAAGATGCTCATATGCATACATACAAAGACACACTTCTATGCACAAATAGAAACACAATCACATAGATGACCATACAAACATGTGCACACATAGACACATGCATACAGGTGCATAATCACAAAAACATGAATGCAAGCACGAAAATGCACACACATGCACATGTACACACACATGCATACACATGTACAAGCAGGCATGCATACACACACACATGCACATATACACACCCATAGTTACAAACACACAAACACGTAGTCATACACACTTGCACACACACACACACATACCCAGCACACACATGCATACCCAAGAACACATGCATACCCAAGCACACATGCACATGCACACACACACACAAAAAGATTGACATGCACACATTTACACAAAAAAATACACACAAAGTCATATGCACACACAAATGCATACCAACAGATGCACATGGACATGCACACACATGCTCACAAGTATATGCATAAGCACACGCACACACATGCACATAAACACACACATGCACCCATACCCACACTCATGAACACAAACACATACACAAGCACATGACTACAAAAAACACACACACACATATACGCACAGAGATACACACACACTCACTCACTCACACCCATATACATGCATGTACACATGGAGGAACACAACCACACATGTACATGCAAGCTCACACACACATATACACAAATGCACGAACACTCACACAAAGACATACACACATATAAACACACATGTGCATGAACACACACACATACACCCAATGGCACTAAGATACACCATAAACACACACACATATGCATGAATGCATATGTGCATATATACATACAAATGTGCACACACAAATGCACAAACATGCATGCATATGCACACATACATGCATACACATGCACACACACATACACACACACATACACATGATGTACACACCACACACATTTACACACTTGCAAACACATGCATAGACACATGCACACACAAAAATGTAGACACACACACACATACGCACATAGAATTACACATACACTAACACATATTTGCATGCACATGCACACACACAAACATGTACTTACATACACACTCATGAAGACACATGCACACACTGACACACATAAGCATACAAATGCAAACACACATGCATGCATGTACATATTCACATATACACACTTACACACACATATGGACACATACAACCACATACGTGCACACATGCATGCACATATGAACATGTGCACATGTACTCATAGATGCACGCACACACACACACATACACAAGCACAAAAAACACATATTCCTATCCACACACACATGCATACATAAACAAACACTCTTGCATAAAAATAGACACATACACACACACACACATACACATGAACACAAACAATTGCATACACACACACGCACATGCATGCACCCTCATTAACCAACACACTCACATAGGCACACATGTACATAAACTTATACTTGCACACACACACAAGCTCACATACATGCACATGCATGCCCATACACACAGCCACACACACACACACACATGCTTGTGCACTAGCACGCACACACATGCACAAATACCCTCACAAATAAGCACACACACAAGAAAACACATAAGCACACATGCATGCATGCAATCACCATCACCAACATGATACATAGGCTTGTATGCACACACACACACATGTACCCATGTGCACACACACACAGACGTGCATTCACATGCATGCACTCATGCATTCACATGCATGTCCTCATGCATAAACAACCACACGCATGCACACACACATACAAACACATAAACACATCAACACACATGAACACACATACAAGCACTTACACATCCACTAACACACATGTATGTAGGTGCACAAACATGTGCATATACACCCCCCCCACACATGCATATGCACACACACACTTGTAAGCATGCATCCAAACATAGACATATGCAAACTGATAAATACATATACACACACCCCTACACACATAGTCACACATACACACATGCATATGCACATAGAGAGAAACAAATGTAAAAACACATATGTGCATGCACAAACATGCATGGACACATGCACACATATAGATAGACATATACACACACATGCATGCACACATACATGCACAAACACACATGAACACTAACACACAAGTATGGAAACCTGCAAACACACATGTGTGTGTGTATACACACAAGAGCACACATGTACCCACACATGCACATGCACCCATACTCTGAGCAACACATGCATGCATGCACACACACTCGTACATCAACACAAAACACTTACATACATATGCACACTCACATGCACGTATGCACTCGCACACATACACACACAAACCCACAAACACATGTAAACGCAAAAAATATACCCATGCATGCACATATGACACAGACATAGATACACACATACACTAATGTACACACATGCATGCTTATAGTCAAATATACACATAAGCACATAAACATGCACACATGCACTCACATATGTATGCACACACACAAACAATGATATGCATTTACACAAAAACAAACACATACATGCACACACATGTACACAAATAAGCACACCCAAGCAGGCAAACTTGTGCACATGTACACACATGTAGGCACACACACTAAGAAAATAAGTGCACTCATACACATGCACATATGAATGCATAGCACACACTTGCACTCACATGTTTGCACACTCATAAACACACATACACCCTCACTCACACACGCACATATAAACATACACAAAAACGCACAAACATGCACCCACACTCACACACGCACATATAAACATACACAAAACACACAAACACACACCCACACTCACACACGTGCTCATGCTTTCTCACACACACATGCTCATGCACAGAAGCACACATGCATGAATCCACACACATAACAACAGACACATAAATACACACATACCCACACACACTCACTCACACATGCACACACACACAAGCACACACAACCAAGTAAAAACACACACACACAAATATACACAAGAACACACATGCATACATACATATGCACACAAAAACACATACAACCACACATGCACTCATACATGTGCTTACACACATAGGCACAAACACACATGCAAACACACACACATATGACCATGCACACATTTGCATATACACATAAACACATGCACACACATATACATAGGTACATGCACACATGCATACTGATGCACACTTGTAAACACACATGCACACCCATAAACACACTAAAACATACATTGATGGAAGCATGTGTACATCCACACACATGCATAGAAACATGTATATGCATACACACACATGCACACATGTGCAAATATGCATACCTACACACCTACACAATCACATGCATTACAAGCACACACACACACACACGCACACATGATTGCATACACAAGAAAACATGCACTCACATACACACGTACACGCATGCACATGCACATATACACATCGACCCATCTATACACACATGCATGCATGCATGTAGATATACACACTTGTACATGCACACAAACACACATACACACACATGCATACACTCGCACACACTCAAGCATGCACCAAAACACCTATACACGTATGCACACACACATACCTACAAAAATGTACCTATGTGCACTTACATAAACACAAACAAAACACACACTTGCACATGCACACACATGCAGTCATACAAACATGCACAAGTACTCACGCAAACTGTGCACAAATAAGTACCCACATAACCAAACCTAGAGCGACACATGCATGTGCACAAATATACACATACACATGGACACACATATGCATAAGCACACTCATGTGCAAAAAAACACATAGACATATGTTTCACACACATTTATACATATACACAAGCATGTAGACCAACATATACATATGCACACACACACAAGCATGCACATGTGTGCTCATATTCATAAGCACAACCATCTACACACATATATACATACTTGTAGAAAGACATGCACACATGTGCGCATGTGCACGTAGACACACATAGGCATAAATGTGGACACATGCACATAAGCTCATGCAAAAGTGTGCACACACACACACATAGACCCAAACACATTCAAAAACAGATGTGTATGCACCCACAATAGAACACACATATGCACGCACATGCACATATGAAAACACACACATGCTCACACACACACACACACATGCACGCACACATGCACACACAGGCACACACATACAAACTCACATGAACATACATGTACACATTTATACACACATGCATACATATATATGAAAATATACCCACACACATTCATACCTATACACATGCACACATGCATATACAAACATAAATCTATAAATACCCAAAAAACCACATGCTCACTCACACACATACACACAAACACATGCACACAAATGCACACACTCACATGCACATACACATCTATGCACACATACACACACAAGTATACCCATGCGCACAAGTACACATGTACATGTACAAAAACACATATGCACATACACACATGCATGCACAAGAACTTATACACACACACATAGATATATGCACATGTTCATGCACCCACACAAACACTCACACAGACACACATGTGCACACACACATATGAACATACACACCAACACACATAGACATGAACAAATATACACACACACACATGCATACTTGCATGCACACATATGCACAAATGCATATACACATGTATGCACAGACACACACACAAGAACACAAGTACAAACCCACGTAGAAACATAAGCACACACACCCAGGCACCACACATGCACACACATGCAAACACATAGACATGGACATAAACAACCACACAAATACTCATAAAGATGCTCACATATATGCCAAGATAGACACACATGCACACAATATTGCACCCACACACACGTGCCCCTACATGTGCAAGCACAAACACCCACACACATGCATGCACACTTGAACATACACACATTGATATTAAAATAATAATTTATCATTAATTATGTTTATTTAATTTGATAATTTATAATAATTTGAAATAAGGTGTAAAAAAGACAAAAATGTCGTTGGACTCATCTAAATGAGCTATGTACAACTAAATATTTATTTTATTTTTATTTTATATTTGTTTCATAGATTTTTGAATGCATTACTAGGTATTTTTATTTTAACCTCATTTGATAATTAAGGTTGTTATTTTCAATATCTTTAATAAATTGAAATGCAACTTTTTCATATAATTTATCACATTTCATAAAGATGTTCACTTCAATTTTGTTAAATTACAATGTAATGCTGCATCTCTTCTCATGGGACCTTTGCATCACCATTATTTGGCAATATTATATTGCTTCAATTTATCTCATTTTAGTTTTAATATATATTTATTTAATTTTAAAAAATTTATTTTTTATTTAGTATTATTTAATTTTGTAATTTATAGTAATTACAAATGAGGTTTAATCGAGATGAAAAAAAGTTAATGCATTGGTCCTAACATGATCTACTCAATCAAATTCCACTTTTATGTTTTCTAAAGTCTTATTTCAATGCTTTCAGCTCGCTTTATGATTCAATCTTATTCATACCTGATTTAATGATCAAGAATGTTATACTTGAACTCCTTGGTACCATAGAATGAAATTGTCCTACACAACTTATTCCTTATTTTCTGAAATTTCTTTCTTGATTTGATTAAATTCATATGTAATTCTACATCATTTCTCATGTGACCTTTACATCACTTCCATTTTGTTATATTATATTTTAGATATAATATATATTTAATTAATATTAAAATAATAATTTATTATTATTTATGCTTATTTATTTTGGTAATTTGTAATAATTACAAATACGGTTTGATCAATATGGAACAAATGTCATTGGACTCCTCTCAATGAGCACTATTTGATTAAATATTATTTTTTTAATATTTTATAATATTTTTACATGCAATAGAAGACATTTTCATTCAAATCTTATTTTAAGATTAGGGGTATTACACTTGATCTCCTTAGTATATAAGAATATAATTTTCTCATATAATTGATCTTGTTGCTTAAGATATTTCATTTAGATTTTATTATATTATCATGTCACTTTAAATCTTCTCTTATGTGATCTTTAAAATACTTCAAATAGGTTATATTACATTAATTCGATTTATCTTATCCCAATTTTAATATTTTTTTTCTTAATAATAAAATAATATTTTTTATTTATATTAGTAATTTGAATTAATTCCAAATGAAATTAATCAAGACAAAAAATGTTATTTGACTGGTCTCCATAATCTTTATCAAATTAGATATTCATTTTTATCTTTCATATATATATATATATATATATATATATATATATATATATATATTATTTTTTAAGGTTTTGATATTCTTTATGAGGCATTTTGAACTATACCTAGTTTAAAGGTAGAGGATGTCACATTCAATATATTTATTACATAGAATACATCTTTCTCGTACAAATTTTTTTCATTTTTTAAAGTTTTTTATTTGATTTGGTTATATTACTACACTAAATCTCTTCTCACGTGACCTTGATATAGCTTTGATGTTTTTAATTTTACATTGCTTTGAGTTATCTTTATTCAATTTTAATACTTACTTAATATTAGAAGATTATTAATTATTATATATGCTTATTCACTTTGGTATTTCGTAGTAATGCTAAACTAGGCCTTAAATAGATGAAACAAATGTTAGGCTCATCTTGATGAGCCCTGTGGAATTAAATATTCTTTTTTGTATTAAAAAATATTTTATTTCCAAAAGGTTTGTTGCACTTTATGAGTTATTTTAATTTTGAATTGACTTGAAATTTGAAGATGTTATGCTCAATCTTCTTAGCAAATTGGAATATAGTTTTTTTTGTATAATTTTGTTTGTATTACTATGTACACTAGAGCTCCTATTGTGTGACATGACATTGCTTGAATTTTTTTAATTATTGCCTTGATTTGTCTCATTGTATCTTTAATGAGTATTTACTTGGGATCTAAATAATAATTTATTATTATTGACCCTTATTTATTTTTATAATTCATAATATTACAATTAAGTTTTGATCTAGATGAAAAGAAATTTCATTGGACTCCTACTAACTCCATCTAATTGAATTTAGCTTTTATGTTCTTTAATATTTTATTTTATAATTTTCCACACTTTTGTAGTCTTTTTGATTTAACCTTATTTGAAGACTTTGGATGTGACACTTGATCTTTATATTATCTTGGAATGCAACTTTCTTGTATAATTTATTGCATTTCTTCAAATGCTTTACTTAGATTTCATTATATTACTATCTAACTTTATATCTCCTACAGTATGACCATTATATTGCTTTGATTTAGTTATATTACATAACTTTAGTTTATCTAAATTTAGCACTAATATATACTTATTCTTAAAATAATACTTTTTTATTTGTGTTTATTTACTTTGGTAATTTATAGTAGTTCTGAATGAGCACTATCCATTGAAATACTCATTTTGATATTTTTAAATGTTTCATTGTATAAGATTTTTCAACACTTCATGGGACTTTTCGATTCGTACTTGATTTCAAACTCAATCATGTTGTATTTAATCTCTTTGGTATCTTTGGAAGCAACTTTCTTGCATAATATATCTCTTTTTTAAAAATTTTTGTTCTCATTTACTTGTTTTACTTTGTAACTCTAAAAATCTTTACATGTAACCTTTCAATCACCTTTATTTAGTTATATTACTTTGCTTCAATTTATGTCGGTTCAATGATAATATATATTTAATTAATATTAAATAATAACATGTTAATTTATGTTTTTTCCTTAAGTAATTTGTAATTTTTCCAGACTAAGTTTGATCAAAATGAAAACAATTCATTGTATTCTCCATGACGAGCTCTATGCAATTAAATAATTATTTTTTTTATATTCATGGTGTTTAATTTTAGTATTTTATCATGTTTTATAAGATATTTTGATTTGTAAGTAATTAAATAATCAAGGTTGTTACACTCAATCTATAAAGTATCTTGGAATGCAACTTTGCCTTATAACTTTTCTCATTTTTTCAAATTCTTTGCTTGACTTCATTACATTCCTATGTAACTCTAAATCTCCTCTCATGTGACCATCACATCTCTTAGATTTGCTCATACTAGAATGATTTAATTTATCTTATTTCACGTTTAACATATATTTACTTAATATTAAAATAATAAAATATTAATATTTTTGTTTATATACTTTGGAAATTTTTAGAATTACAAATGAGGTCTGATTGAGATGAAAAAAATATTGTTGGACTTTTCTCAAATAGCTCTATCCAGTTTTAATTTTAATTCCTATATTTTCAAATATTATCTTTGTTGGTATACAATTTTTCTTTACAATTTATCTTTTTTTTTAAACTTTTTAACATTTGGTTATATTATAAACTAACTCTACATTTCCTCATATGTGAACTTTAAGTCATCTGGACTTGTTATATTATATTGGTCAGTTTATCTTATTTTAGCTATAATATATATTTACTTAACATTAAATTAATAATTTATTTTTATTTATGCTTATTTTTTTTGGAAATTCATAATAATTCCAAATGAGGTATAATTAAGATGAAACAAATCTCATTGGACTCATCTCAATGAGCTCCATCCAATTAATTATGTTTTCTAATATTTTTTTTCAATATGGCTTTGGCACCTTTCAAAAAATAAGGATTTTACACATACCCTCCTTTATATCTTATAGTGTCACTCTTTCATGAAACCTATCTCATTTTAACTTTAATAAATATTTATTTAACAATTCAAAAATATTTTATTATAAGTTATGTTTATTTACTTTGATAACTCATAATAATTCTGAATGAGATCCAATCGAATGGAAGCAAAGGTCATTGGACTAGTCTCGATGAGCTCTATCTAATTAAATATTTATTTTTATATTTAAAAATATTTTTTCCCAATGTTTTGGCACATTTTATAAGTTTTTTGATAATTGATTTAACAATTGATGATGTTAAACTTGATCACTTTAGTATGTTTCTCATATAATTTTTTTTATTTCTTTAAACTTTTGCATTAATTGGTTTATATTATTAACTCTACATCTTATATAGTAAGATCATTACATTGGTTTGATTTTATTGTATTAGATTATTTCAATTTATTTAATTTTAACTTTAATACATATTTATCAAATATCAAAATAATAATTTATTATTATTATGTATATCTACTTTTACCAATCATAGTAATTCCAAACAATGTCTGATAGAGACAATAAATATCTTTTGAGTCACTTGGATGAGTCTTATCTATTTAAATATTTATTTTTATACATTTTTATATTTTTTATTTTTTAGGATCTTTGCTTTATGAGTATTTTGACTTGTACTTAATTTGACAAAAAAGATCTTACACTCGATCTCTTTTGTATCTTCCAATGCAAATTTCATGTATAATTTGTCTCATTTCTTCAAATGTTTTGTTTTGATTTTGGTTTTATTATTATGTAATTCCCAATCCCCTTCCATGTGAAATTTATAACACTTTGATTAAGTTATATTACATTGCTTCAATTTATCATATTTCAATTTTAATATATATATTTACTTAATATTAAAATAATAATTTATTATAATTTATTCTTATTTACTTTTTTGATTTGTAGTAATTCTAAATGAGGCCCAGTTGAGAAAAAAGAAAAGTCATACTATTCATATTTTTTAGCTCTATCCTATTAAAAATTCCTTTCTATATTTTTAAGAATTTTATTTTCAAGAGTTTTATCATTTTTACGAGATATTTTAATTCTTACTTCTAAAAGTTTTTACTTTTATTTGGTTATATTATTATGTAACTCTAAAATACTTCTTATGTACATTGTACATCACTTTTATTTGGTTATACTTTATAAACATAATTTACCTTATTTAAGCTTTAACATATATTTATTTAATATTAAAATAATATATTATTATTATTTATGGTTTTCCACTTCTATAATTTGTAGTAATTCATAACGAGATCTTATCGAAACCAAAGAAATGTCATCAGACTCATCTTGATGAGGTTTATTAAATTAAATATTAATTTAATTTTTTTTTAAAAATTTCTTTCTTAGAATTTTGGAATATTTTATGAGGTGTTTCATTGGTACATAATTTGATGATTGAGAATGCTACATTGAATCACCTAACTATCTTAGAATGTAATTTTCTTACACAATTTATCTCTTTTTCTCAAAATTGTTTTTTTCATTTGATTATATTCGTATGAAACTCTAGTTCTACTCCTGTGTTACCTTTACGTAACATTAATTTGATTCTCTGTATTGTCTCAATTTATCTTACTTTAGTTGTAATATATATTTACTTAATATTAAATAATGATTCATTATTATTTATGATTTTTTAATTTTTTATTTCTCTATAATTCTAAATAAGATCATATTAAAATTCAAAAAATTTCATTAGGCATCTCTCAATGAGCATGATCTAATTAAATATTTATTTTCATGTTTTTTTACATATTTTAGTTGCTAATCCATTGGCTATTTTTAAGAGACATTTTGATTCGTATCTGGTTTGATGATTGAGAATATCACACATAATCTCTTTAGGACCATGGAATGCAATATTCTCATGTAATTTATCTAGTTTTTTCAAATGCTTCACTTTGATTTTGATATATTACAATATAATTATAAATCTCATATCTTGTGATCTTTACATCACTTAAATTTGGTTATAATGCATTACTTTAGTTTATCTCCATTTAGCTTTAATATATATTTACTAAATATTAAAACAATAATTTATTATTATTTGTTCTTATTTATTTTGTTAATTTATAATAATTTTAAGTAATGTTTGAATGATACAAAAAAAATGTCATTGAACTCCTCTCGATGAATTATATTTAATTAAATACTCATTTTTATATTTATAAATAATTTTATTTTCTATAGTTTTGGCATGCTTTAAGAGAGTTTTTGTTAGTGATTTGATGATTGAGATTGTTACGTTTATTCTCCTAAGTGTCTTGAAATGTAACTTTCTCAAGCAATTTATCCTATTTCTTCAAATTTTTTATTTTGATTTGGTTATTTTACTTTGTAACTCCACATCTCTTATCCTATGACCTTAACGTTACCATAATTTAGTGATATGATATTTCTTCAATGTATCTTATTTTAACTTTAATATATATTTATTAAACATTAAAGTAATATTTTATTTATTTATATTTATTTACTTTGGTTATTTTAAGTAAATGCAAATGAGGTCTTATTGACACCAAATAAATGTGGTTGGACTTGTCTCATCAACTTATACAATTAAAAATTTCAATTTTATTTTTTAAAATATTTTATTTTCCAATAGTTTTGTATGTTTTGTGAGACATTTTGATTCATAGCTTTTTTTAATATTAAAGGATGTTTTATTTGATCTCTTCAGTATATTGGAATGCAACTTTCTCGTTCAATTTAACATATTTTTTCAAATATTTTTCTTTGTTTTGGTTATATTACTATGTAATTCTAAACCTCTTGTCATATGACTTTTACTTCATTTTAATTTTGTTTTGTTATATAACTTTAACTTGTCTCATCTCATCTTTAATATATATTTACTTAAACTAATAAATAATTTATTATAATTTCATATATTTACTTTGGTAATTCACAATAATTCTAAACAATGTGTGATCGAAGCAAAACAAATATAATTGTACTTGTCTTAATGAGCTAGCAAAACAAATATAATTGTACTTGTCCTAATGAGCTCTATTTATTTAAATTTTTTATTTTTATATTTTCAAATGTTTTATTTCAATTATGTTTTGGGTGCTTTATGAGAAATTATTATTCAAATCTTATTTAGTTATCTTAGATGTTATGCTTGATCTATTTATTTTCATAAAATCCATCTTTCCTATATAATTTAACTTAATTGTTAAACTTTTTTATTTTTTTATTTCACTATCTAACTTAAAATCTTTTAATGTCTAACCTTTATATTCGTTTGATTGGGTAATTTTAAATTGCTTTTATTTATCTTATTTTAGTTTTAGTATATATTTTCTTTATCTTAAAATAATAATTTATTAATTTTTTTATTATTTAATTTAGTAATTAGTAATAATTTTAATAAGGTTTAGTAGAGACAACACAAATATCATTGGGCTCCTCTCGATGAGCTCTATCCAGCAAAATTATTTTTTAAGAGATTTAGTAGGCTTTATAAGACATTTAGATTTGTTTATTATTTGGTGATCGAGGATGTTACACTTTATATCTTTAGTATTTTTGGATGCATATTTCACATACAATTTATTTTATTTCTTCACATCTTTTGCTTCAATTTTATTATTTTACTATGAAACTTTGAATCTTTTCTCATGTGACCAATAAATCACTTTGTTTTGCTTATATTACAATGTTTTAATTTTTTTAATTTTTGATTTAATACAAATTTACTTAACATCCAAATAATACTTTGTTATTATTTATTCCTCGTTATAGTAATTCAAAAGGAGGTCAAATTAAGATTATATAAAGATCATTTGATTTTTCTCAATAAAATCTATCTAATTAAATATTAATTTACATAATCTTCAATAGTGCTTCTAGAGTATTGTCATTCTTTACAGGAATTTTTTATATGAACTTAATTTATTGATTGAAGTTATTTCACTTGTTCTTCTTTGTATCTTTGATTGCAACTTTGTCACAAATTTTTTTTTAAACATTATAGGATGTTATAATAGATCTCTTTAGTATCTTGGAATGCAACTTTCTTACACCATTTTTCTTATTTAATCAAATGTTTGTGTTGATTTGGTTATATTAATATGTAACTCAAAATTTGAATTCATTTGACATTTACATAACATTGATTTGGTTGTAGTACATTTCTTTAATTTATCTCAATTTAGCTTTAATATATATTTACTTAATATTAAAATAAAATTTTATTTTTATTTATGTTTAATTATCTTCATTGTCTGTGCTTATTTTATTTTTTAAGGTTTTTTGCATTTTGTACATAACATTTTGATTCATACGTGATTTAATAATTGAGGATATTACACACGATCTCTTTAGCATCTTACAATACAACTTTTTCATACAATGTATTCTCCTCTTCTGTTACCTTTGCATCTTTTTTATTTGGTTGTACTACATTCCTTTAGTTATTATCATTTCAAATATATTACAAATTTAGGTAATATTAAAATAATAAATTAATAATATGCTTATTTATTTTTGTAATTTGTAGTAATTTTTGACATGGTTTGATCAAGATGTAATAAACATCATTAGGCTCATCTTAATGACCTATATCTAGTTAAATATTCATTTTTTTTAAAAATTAATTTTCTAATGATTTTTGCATGTTTTATGAGAAATTTCAATTTTTACCTAGTTTGATGAATTAGAATATTATACTTGTTCTCCATAGATTCTTAGAATCTAACTTTTCTATACAATTTATCTTATTTCTTCTTATTTTTCACTCTAATTTGGTTATATTTTATGCAACTCTAAAATTTTTCTTGTTTGCCCTTCACGTCATCTTAAATTGGTTACATTACAATCCTCCAATTTATTTTTTAACATTAATATTCATTTACATGATATTAAAAGGATAATATGTTATTATTTATGTTTATTTAATTTGTTAATTATAAAAAATTTCAAATGTATTCGAATCAAGATGAAACAAATGTTATTATACTCATCTTAATAAGCTTTATCTATTTGAATAATTATTTCTTTTTTTTAAATTGTTTAATTTTTTTATAGTTTTTGTACTCTTTATGGCATATTAATTCATACCTTATTTGATGATTGAGAATGTTACACTCAAACTCTTTAGTATATTGGAATACAATGTTCCTTGATAATTTATCTTATTTCTTTAAAATCTTTGCATTGATTTGTTATATTGTTATATAACTCCAAATCACCTCTCATGTGATGCCTATATTGCCACTATTTGGTTATATTACATTGCTTCAATTTATATCATTCAACTTTTGTATATATTTTTATTTATTATAAAATTAATAATTTATTATCATTTATGCTTACTTTAGAAATTCATAATAATTCAAATTGAGGTAAAAATTGAGATGTTAAAAATTTCATTATGCTAAACTTAATGAGCTCTATCAAATTAAATATTCATTTCTATATTTGTTAAATTTTATTTTCAGGTGTCTTGAGATAGTTCATGAGACTTTTTGATATGTATTTAACAATAGAGAAAATTATACTCGATATCCTTATTGTCTTGGAATATAACTTTTTAACACAATTTATCTCATTCATATTTTCTACTTTGATTTGTTGTTTTTACTATGTAACTCTCAATCTTCCATTATCTAACCTTTACATTACTTTGATTTAATAATTTTAGAATCCTTCAACTTATTTCATTTCAACTTTATGATATAACCTAACATTAAAATTATATATTTTTTAAGCTAATTTTTTTCCAAAATTTGTAGTATTTTGAAAGAAGTCCAATTGAAACAAAAAAAATATTCTTTGACTCATCTCAATAAGATTTATGCAATTATATATTCAATTCCATATCTTTAAATATTTTATTTTCTTACATCATCACATACTTTTGGAGATATTTTGATTTATACTTGATTTGGTAGCGATTTTGGTAGTCGTTTTATTACTTTGTAAATCTAAATCTCTTCTCGTGTGACCTTTAAATCATTTTTAATTTCATTATATTAAATTTCTTCAATTTTAAGTATAAATGTAATAATTTATTATTAATTATTCATATTTACTTTTAAAATTTGTAATAATTCCAAATAAGATGATACTAAGATGATGTAGATATCATTACACTCATCTTAGCAAGCTATGTAATTAAAAATTAATTTTTTTATTTTTCAAATATTTTATATGCAATGGTTTTGGCATGAATTTCTTGGAATTTTAATTAACACCTAATTTGACAATCATAGATGTTATACTCAATCTCCTTGGTATCTTTGAATATAACTCTTCTATACAATTAATTTTATATTACATACTTCAATTTTTCTCCCATAAGCTCTAATATATGTTTTCTAAATATTAAAACAATAATTTTTTAATTTTTGTTTATTTAAATTAGTAATATAAAATAATTCCAAACAAAGTCTATTTGAGATAAAAAAAAATATTATTGTACATCTCTTGACTAGTTCTATCGAATTAAATAGTTTATATAATTTTAAATTTTTTTATTTTTAAGATCTTTGCATGCTTTATGACATATTTTGATTCATTCCTCATTTGATAATTCATGATGTTATACCCAATTTTTATAGTACCATGCAATTCAAATTTCTTTTATAAGTTATCTCATTTCTTAAAGTATTTTGTTTTAAATAGGTTAATTTATTTTGTAACTCTACATCTCTTCTTGTGTGACCTTTACATAAACTTGGTTTGGTTAAATTATATTATTTCAATTTAACTTATCTCAACTTAATATATATATTTACTTATTATTAAAATAATGTTTTTACCCTAATTTTATTTCATATTTCATAGTAATTCCAATGAGGTCTAATCAAGACCAAACAAATATTGTTAGATTCATCTCTATAACCTCTAACTAAATAAATATTCATTTTTTATATTTTTAAATATTTTTTATTTGGGATTATGGCTCACTTTATGAGACATGTTTTGTACCTGATTTAAGGATCAAGAATGTTATAGTAGATCATCTCACCATCTTGGAATGAAACGTTTTCATATAATTTATATCATTTATACAAATCTTTTACTTTGATTTTATTAGATTGCTACATAACTCTAAATCTCTTCTCATGTGACATTTATATTGCTTTAATTTTGTTATATTACGTTAATTCACTTTATCTTACATTTGGTTTAATTTTGTTTTACTTAATATTAAAACACTATTTTATTAATATTTATGTTTACTTACTTTGGTAATTGGCATAGTTAGAAATGAGATCCGATTAAGAAGAAAAAAACATTTTTGGCCTCATCTTGACTAGTTTTATCCAATTGTATCTTAATTTTTATATTTTTAAATATTTTTCTACTAAAGTATTGAAATGCTTTATGAGAAATTTTTTATTAACATTTGATTTATAGATCGAGGATGTTACATTCGATCTCCTTAGTATCATGGAATAGCACTTTTTGTTATAATTTATCTAATTTCTTTTAATTATTTTTTATTTAGTTATTTTATTATGTAACTCTACATCTCTTCATGTGTGAATTTTACATCTCCTTCATTTGATAAACTATATTACTTCAACTTATCTTTTTTTCCTTAATACATGTTTACCTAATATAAAAAAAGTATTTCATATAATTTATGCATATTTAATTTTGTAATTATTATTAATTTTAAATGTTATTTGACCAAGATGAAAATAATTTCATTAGCATGCTTTATTAGATAATTAGATTCTTACAGATTTTACCATCGAGGACGTTGCACACGATCATCTTAGCAAATTGAAATGCAATTTTCCCATACAATTTACCTTATCTTTTCAAATATTTTTCATTCATTTAATTAAATTATTATGCAACTCTAATTCTCCTTTCCTATGTCCCAAAATTTAGTTATATTACAAATATTTAGTTTGATTTTCTTATTTGTAGAAATTTAAAATGAAATTCAATCAATATGAAATAATC
Source organism: Vanilla planifolia (assembly GCA_023846275.1). Classification (NCBI taxonomy): domain Eukaryota; kingdom Viridiplantae; phylum Streptophyta; class Magnoliopsida; order Asparagales; family Orchidaceae; genus Vanilla; species Vanilla planifolia. Next base: position 569,452 of record JAIUJO010000275.1, read on the forward strand.
ATTATTGGACTCGTCTCTATAAGCTTTATCTAATCACATATTTATTTTTATATTTTTAAATATTTTATTTTTTATATTTAAGCATACTTCATGAGACATTGTTATTCATTACTAATTTGATGACCAAGTATGTTATAGTTGATCTCTTTAATATCTTGGAATTCAATGTTTCTTTACAATTTATCATATTTTTGAAAGTTTTGTTTTGATTTGGTTTTATTACTATGTATTCCAAGTCTCCTCTCATGTGACCTTTACATCAATTTGAATTATTTATATTATATTACTTCAATTTAACTTATTTTTATTATAATATTATTTTACATGATATTAAAATGATAATTCATTTTTTCTTCTAATTTACTTGCATAATTTGTAGTAATTGAGAGTGAGAATTGATGGAGACAAAACAAATGTCATTAGACCCATCTCTTTGTACTCTATTAAGTTAAATATTAATACTTATATTTTTAAATTTTTTATGATTTTAAGAAGCTAAAAGAAATATTTGAAATTATACCTAATTTGATGATGGGAAAATTACACTTGATCTTTTTAGTATATTGAATGCAATTATACATAATATATCTCATTTCTTCATATTTTTTCATTACGATTATTTTATATTGCTATCTAACTCAAAATCTCTTATGCTTATTTACTTTGATAATTATAGCAATTCTAAATAAAATCTGATTGAGACGAAACAAATGTTGTTTGACTCATTTAAAATGTTGCTTGATATCCAAGAATATTATACTTGATCTCCTTAGGATATTGTAACACAATTTTCTCAAACAATTTATCACATTTCTTGAAACATTTCACTTCAATTTTGTAAAATTAATATGTTATAAATGTCTTCTCATGTAACGTTTGCATCACTTCAATTTATTGAATTTCAACTTTAATATATATATATACTTATTTTAAAATAATACTTTATCATTATTTACACTTTTAATTTTTGTAATTTGATGATCTATAATGTTGCACTCGATTTTTTAGTATATTGGAACATTATTTACACTCGTTGAGATGAATCCTATGACCTTTATTTTATTTTGATTTGATATCATTCACAATTATTACGAATTACCCAATAAATAAACATAAATAAAAATATTTTTATTTTAATATTATATATATATGTATCTCAAATCAAAAATCAGATAAATTAAAATCATATAATGTAATCAAATGAAAGCTATGTAAAGGTAACGCAAGGGGTGAAATCTAATTTTGTTATAATATAACCAAATCAAAGTGAATAATTTAAAGAAATTAAATACATTATATAAGAATGTTGCATTCCAAGTTACTAAAAAGAACGAGTGTAATATCATCAATCGTCAAATCAAATACGAATTAAACTTACTTGTAAAGAAAGAAATAATTTAAGAAATTAAGAAATTATAAATATAGAAAATGAATATTTAATGCATAGAGCTCACTTAGTGTAGTCCAAATGTGTTTATTTCTTCTCCATTGGACATTGTTTGGAATTATTGTGAATAACATAAGTAAATAGGCATAAAAATTAATAAATTATTATTTTAATGTTAAGCACATATAATTATTTTTACTAAATAATATAAATTGAAGCAAATTATTATAATGAATCTAAGTGATGTAAATGCCATACTAAAGAAGAATTCAATTTCACATTAAAAAAATGAAATAAAAGAAATATTTAAAAAATGAGATAAATTATAAAAGAAAGTTGTATTTAATATACTAAAGAGATCAACTATAGTATAGTCAGTCCTTAAATCAAGTATGAATTAAAAATATCTCAAAAAGCATACCAAAGTATTAGAAAATAAAATATTTAAAAGTATAGAATTGAAAATTTAATTTCATAGAGGTTATTGAGACTAGTCTAGTGATATTTATTTCATCTTGATTGGAGCTCATTTTGAATTACTATAAATTACCAAATTAAATAAGCTTAAATAATAATTAATTATTATTTTAATATTAAGTAAATAATATTAAAGCTAAAATGAGATGAATAGAAGGAATATAATACAACTAAATCAAAGTGATGTAAAGGCCACACCATAAGAGACTAAGAGTTGCATATTGGTCAAACCAAATCAAAGAAAATATTTTGTAAAAATAAGATAAAGTTTTTGGGAAAATTTAATTCTAACATATTAAGAAATTTAAAAAAAATATCTAGAATTTTCAAATTATGTTTGAACCAACATGCCTCCTAAAGAATATCAAAATCATGGAAAATTATATATTTAAACTTATAAAAATTAATATTTATTTCGATAGAACTTGTTGAGATAGGTCATAATATTTTTTTATCACGATGTGACCTCTTTTGGAATTACTAGGAATAAACTAAGTAAACCAATAAAAATATATTAAATTATTGGTTAGAAATTAAATTATATATATTAAAGTAGAAATTATATAATTAGAAGCAATGTAATATAATCAAATAAAAGACATATAATGTTCAAATAAGATAAGACTTAGAGTTACATAACATTATAACTAAAATAAAAATAAAAAATTTGAAGAAAAGAGATAAATTGCATGTGAAACTTGATTCCATGATATTAAGAAGATCTAGCATAATGTCCTCAATAATTATCATATAAGAATTAAAATATCTAGTAGAGCATGCAAAAAACTAGAAAACTTAATATTTAAAATTTTAAAAATAAATATTTAATTGGATAGAGCCCATTGAGATGAATCTAATGACATTGTTTCTTCTCTAGTGGACATCATTTTGAATAACTATAATTCACCAAAATAAATAATAAAATAGATGACAAATTATTTATTTAATATTAAGTGAAAATATTTTAAGGTTAAAATGAGATAAATTGAAGTAAAGTAATATTCCCAAATCGAAGTAATTTGAACGGCACACGAGAGGAGAATTAAAGCTTCATTGTAATGTAATAAAATGAAAGCTAAACATTTTGAAAACTAAGATAAATTACATGAGAAAGCTGCACTTTGAGATACTGAGAAAATTAAGACTAACATCTTCGATCATCAAATAAGGTAGAAATCAAATTATCTCGTAAAACATATCAAAATTCAAAATTTTTAATTTTTTTAAATTATAAAATGAATATTTAATTTGATAGATGCCATCAAGACAAGTTAGATAATGTTTGTTTTTTCTCAATTGAATCTTATTTGGAATTACTATTAATTAAAACTAAATAATAATAAATTATTATTTAAATACTAAGTAAATATATATTAAAGTTGAAATGAGATAAATTAAAAAAATAATAACACAACCAAATTATGGTAGTATAAAGGTCAAATGAGAGAAGGTTCAAAGTTACATAGTAACATAAATAAGTTAAAGATAAAAGTTGAAGAAATAAGATAAATTGTAGTGATAGTTTCATTCCAATATACAAAAGAGATTGAGTTTAACATCTTCGATAATGAAATCAGGTAGTAATTAAAATAAATTGTATTGTGTGCAAAATCTTAGAAAATTAAAATACCTAAAAATAAAACAATTAACATTTAATTAGTTGGAGCTCATTAGGATGAGTCCAATGACATTTGTTTTTGTTTGAATCAAATCTCATTTGTAATTACTATGAATTACCAAAATAAATAAGCATAAATAATTCAAGTAATATAATATAATAAAATCAAAGCATTATAAGGGTCACATGAAAGGGGAATTAGAATTTCGTCGTTATATAACCAAATTAAAGTTAATAACATAAAGAAGTGAGATAAATTGTATAAAAAGATGAATTCTAAGTTACTAAAATATCAAGTGTACCATCATTATTCTTGAAAGTAGGCAACAAGTAAAATGCTTAATAAAGTTGGCAAAAATCTAAAAACTCAAATATTAAAAAAGTAAATGTTTAAATGATAATGCTTATTAAGATTAGTTAAACTTTATTTGTTTCATCTCCGATAGACATTGTTTAGAATTATTGTGAATTCCCTAAATAAATAAGAATAAATAATAGTAAATTAATATTTTAATATAAATTAAATTTATTTAAAACTTACTTAAATATTATAAATTGAAGCAAATTAATATAACAAAATCAAAGCATTATTGAGGTCATATTAGAAAAGAATTGAAGTTTTATTTTAATATAACCAAACAAAAACAAAACATTTTTAAAAATGAGATAAATTATAATGAAAACTTGCATTCAAGATACTAAGGAGATGGAGTACAACATCCCTCATCACCAAAACAACTATAAATAAAAAATGTCTCATAAAGAATGCTTAAGAATTAGAAAGTATAATATTTGAAAAAAATATAAATTAATATTTAATTTGATAGAGTTCTTCGAGATGAGTCCAACGATGTTATTACCTTTTAATAAAACCGCATTTGAAATTACAAAAAATTTCTAAAATTAAATATGCTTAAATAATAAAACATTATTATTTTAATATTAAGTAAATAATACTATAACAAAATGAGTTAAATTAAAGCAATGTAATATAGACAAATCAAAGTAATGTAAATGCCACATCATAATATAGTAAGAGTTACATAGTACATAACCAAATAAAAGCAAAGAATTTGAAGAAATGAAATAAAAGTTTTGGGAAAGTTGAATTCTAAGATACTAAGGAGATTAAGAGAATTATCCAAGATTTGTCAAATTAGGTATGAATTTAAATATCTCTTAATGAATTCCATAATCATGGAAAATAAAAATTTAAAATTATAAAAATGATATTTAATTTGATAGAACTCATTAAGATGAGTCCAACTATTACATTATTGACTCCTAGTAATGGTTTTTTATGATAACAAAGCTTAAGTATTTTTATTGAATTTTTATAAATGAACTTTTATAAATGAATTTTTATATTTTAGGTTGCTCATGGTCATGTTCATAGAAGAGTTTAAAGAAGAAGATGAACAAATGTCAAATCCCATGAAGATCATCTTTGTTGGTGTGGCAAAACATCAAGAGATACATTTTCATTTTAATTTTAGATATTTCAAAATTACTTTGATTAGAATATTAAGTTTGATTAAAGTATTTATCATATGACACATAAATTAGATTAAAATTAATCATCTTAGAAAAATATTTATATTTCTAATATTTTTTTATATTCTCCTTAATTATGTTGACCGTCATTTTACTGTAATGATATCTTTAAAATCCTTATTTAATCTATTATAAAAAATATGTTATGATTGTATTAATTAGTTTGTAAAAGTTTAAAAATAACCTAACCCACTCATTAAAGCAAGAAGCTACTTTGGGTCTAGGAAATTCATTATCTTCATCATGTTTGGTACAGAAAATTGGTCACGTACTCAAATGTTGCATGGTTTAAGTGCACTAAATCAGATTATCAGTCCAAGCTCCATATATTCAATATAACGCATAACTGGCACGTACAGATCATGAATTATCAAATGAGCCAGGGGAAGCAAACTCTAGTAGCCGACCATGGGAGATGGTGCAAAGACTTAAAAACATAATATATTTTCTTTACTATGTAAAATGGGACCAAACCAAACCATTATATTTATGTGGCATGTTCTCAATTTGTGGGAATAACTAGAGTCATTCGATTATACAATTTTGTGATAAAGATTCTAATCTTAATTACTTTTTATAATTCGTAATTATATCTTACTTTCAATCAGATTGTTTTATGATCACATGATCCATGCTTATTATGCACATAAGATCTACATGCAGTTGTTAGAGCATGATTTAGATCAAATGATCTTGACCAAATCATATTTCTAAAGATTACTTATTGAATTTCTTTGTTTGATCATGTAGTTTTCATAATCGAATGGTCCCAGACCATCTGATCGATCACTTCTATATAACAGCTCCTTTGGTCATTATTTTGAGCCATATATTTTTATTTAAATAAAATAGAGTACACTAGAAAATTTTATAATGACTATTTTTCCAATTTTGCAAGTATTTTTTAGTCATTGAAAAATACCTATAAATAAAAGAATTTTTCAATAAAATTGATTGATGAACTTTTATGCAATCTAAAGAAAATTTTCAAGCCACTACAACCAAGCCGTTAGCAGCATGATCATTGTCACTTCCATACACTTCATCATTTAGTTAGCAAAGTTTTGAATGTGACTTTCTTCCTAAATCAACTAAGTTACTTATTTTCTCTATTCCTAATTTAATTGAGATACTTATGCCTCTTTAATCATTACATCAAACATAGAAGTTTTTTGTACGAATTTCAATTTTATGCCATTGATTGTTTTTATTGCCTTTTTAGTTCATTGTAAGGTAGTAATAGTTTATTTCTTTTATTTTGTTGTTGTGAAGGTTTAGCTTACCAATCTTTGGGTAAAAGGCATATATTATGTATTTATTGTTTCCTAATATTTACAGGGGCTCAACATAAGCCTATTTGTAAGCCAATCAATCTAATTTTTTTTTATAATTTTAATTATTGTTTATTTTTCTTAAACAAATATTTTACAAAAAATAACACGCCTTAAAATAAAATTAAAATTTGCACAAAATCACTTTTAATTTTTTCTTAAACTTATTAAAAATTGCTTTAAAAAATTTTCTTGAAAAAGTTTTGTAAGAAACTAAAACTTTTATTTCTAAAAATTCATCTCTCTTATTAAACCTCACTTTAATTGGTATTAGAGCTAGATTCCTTTCTTTTGAGAAGAAGTTCTTGGGGAGATCCATAACTCAAATTGATATTTCAATAAGTTTGGGCAAAGATGGATCTTTTAGTAGGCCATCACTCTTCTGTGGTGATTATTATTTCTATTGAAAGATTAGGATGATGAATAATTTGAAATCGTCCGATATAAAAATTAAAAAATTAATACAAACTCCTATAGATTTTTCAACAAAGGAAACCTCAAAATATATTTTTGTGCTTAAATTATTTTATGAAATAAATGAAATAAAAAAATATAAGGTACAATTAAAAGATAGAACCATAAATATTATATATTGTGCTTTGAATACATCTAAATTCAATAAAATTATGAGTTTAGAAATAGCATATGACATTTTGCATAAGTTATCTATAATTTATGAAGGGTCATTTGAGAGGAATTAAATAAAAAATTGAAAGAAGAAAAATATGATGAAGACTTCATTGATAGCCATTTTGAATGAGTTAAAAGAAATTAACACAAGTGAAAAGGAAGAAAATAATAAATGACTCTTTTTTGTGTTGGTTAAGGATGATGAAGAAGAAGAAAGTATATCTTTAAGTGAGAAGAAAAATTGCTTTAAATAAAAATTTGCTAAAAAATTACTTTATGTGTGCAAAAAAGAATGAAAATTTATGTTAAACATTTAAGAAATTAGAAGACCATGGTGAGTGTCTGAGTCATTATGAAAAAAATAAAGAAATAATTGATAGTAATTTATAGAATATGAAAAGGTCATACAATGATTTAAAACAAAATGTTAATGGCCATGCATCTTTAGTTAAAGAATTGAGTAATTTTAAAAGTCTTCTCTCTACTTGGCCAATTTAAAATGTAAAAGAAATCACTAAACATATGTTTGTTACAAATGCTAGAAGATCTCATATTCATAGGTATGATAGCATTTTGCATGATTATAATCATAATCTTACATGTTACTATTGGATGAACCTAGTCATACTTCATATGCATGTAGGATTAGAGCTAATATTCATTTCAAATTTCTTGCTTTTACATGGATAGTGAAAGGAAATAGTTGCTCAGCTATGCATAAAGGTGTTCAACCCAAAATGGCTTGGGTTCTTAAATTTAATAATTAAAATAAAGCATTGTGAATGTAAACTTTGATGAATAAATGTCAATAAAATGTTCATTTAAACATAATTGAAGAAAATCCTAAAACTCTAAAACTTATTTAGGATCATTTTAAAGAATAAATTGTGGATGAAATTATGATTGGTTTTAAAATTGATATTGTTATAATAATTAATATTTTGTAGAAATAAATCAACATTAATACAATATGCCTTATTTCAATTTGATAGAGCTTATGTGAGTTGATCACTACACAACTAGATAAAATTATAATAAAAAATAAAAATGCTTCTTTCCAAAAATATAGATAATTAATTGGTGGAAAATTTAATAAAATCTTATGTTTGTGAATAATTTAGAAATGTAAATTGAGGCCCCTTGAGTGATAACAAAAAGGGGAAAATAATATATATTGCATGAAATAAAATAAATTAATGGAAAGCAATAATCTAGTCATGATTTACATGTAATGGGAGTTTATCTCTAATTATTTTAGATATTTGTATTATAAATGGTTCTTTTTTCAATTTCATTAAACGTTTTGTTATCATGAAATGGGAGAGATATTGTTGACCCTAACCATGGTGCTTTACTTATTGATTACAAACCATAAGAACTTTTAATAAATTTGCTTAAGTGAAGAAATGTCAAATCTGATGAAGATTCAGCACGAGACATTTTTTGAGTTTATTTTCAGGAATTTCACTTTTACTTTGATTAGAATATTAAATTTGATTAAAATATTTATTATAAAGAACATACTTTATTTAAAACTAATCATCTTAAAAAACATATTTTGGTTACTAATATTTTTTATCCATCCTCCTTTATTATCTTGGCCATCAGTTTATCTTAATCATAATTTTGAAATCCTAAATTAATCTATTGAAAACAAAATATTATAATTACATCAATTAATTAGTAAAAGTATAAAAACTTTCTAACCTCATTCAATACAACAAGCAACCATGACTTAGGAAAATTGATTATCCTAAATTCATTTGGTAAAGTAAGTGTGTAATGTACTCAAATCATGCTTGAATTAAGTGTTCTAGATTAAGTTATCACTCTCAAATCCATATGTTCAATATAATACATAATTAGAATGCTTGGATTATGACACTCTAATGAGTCAAAAGGAAGCCAATCCTAATAGGCTGGCATATGGGCTGATTCAAATATCTAAAAATGTAATATATTTGTTTTACCTTGTAATGTAGGAGAAAACCAAATCATTTTATTCACACAATATGTTTCCAATTTGTAGAAGTAACCAGAGCTATCCATTCTATCAATTTTGTGATCGAATGATCATGATCTCAACAACTTTTTATAATTCTTGATTATATCTCCCTTTTGATAATGCCATTTTGTGATCACACAATCCTTACTTGTTTCATGCATAAGATCTACATCCAACCATCTAATCATGATTTAGATCTAATAGTCCTGATCAAGTCATTTTTCCAAATATCCCTAATTGAATTACATCTGTTCGATCATGTAGTTTTGTGATGAAATGATTCTAGACCTTTTGATTAAATGGCTCCTATGGAAAGGCTCTTTTAACTGTTATTTTGAGTCATTATAATTTTAATTAAATAATAATTTGTTAAACAAAATAATGTATATTTATGAAAGTTGTGATGGATATTTTCCCTGTTTGATAAGTACTTTATTAGTTGGAAAATATCTATAAATAGGAGAAGTTTTTATCAAAATTCATTGATGAATTTTTATGCAATGTAAATAAAATTTTTAGGCCACAACATTTAAACCATTAGTCACATTCATACGCTACATCCTTTATTAGTCAAACACCTAAATGTGGTTTTCATCTAAAATTAACTAAGTTATTAAATTTCATTATTTCTAAATGATTTGATTAAGATAGTTGTTTCTCTTTAATTATTTCATAAAGCATAAAATTTTGTTTATATTAATTTTGATTTTATGTCATCTAATATTTTTTCTATGACAATTTTATTTCGTTGTAAGCTCGAAGTAGCATGTTTCTTTTATTTTGCTTTTGTGAGGGGATAGTATACTTGTATTTTTGTGAAAGGCTTATATCATGTGTTTGTTTTTGCAAGATTTTACTAGGTGGTGGACATAAGCCTATTTCTAAGCCAAACCACTTAAAACTTATTTGTCTACATTTTTAATTTTTGTTAAATTTTCTAAATAAACATGTTATAAAAAATAACATGCCTTATAATAAAAGTAAAATTTGCATAAAATCACTTTTATAGATTTGTTAAACTTATTAAAAATTACTTCAATTATACTTTTTTGAAAAATTTTGTAAGAAACAAAAAATTTTATTTGTAGTAATTAACCCCCCTCATGTTGAACAAAGCTTCACCAGTGATATTTTTTGTCTCGATCAAACCTTATTTGGAATTGGTTGTGAGTTAGATAAATAAATAAAAAATAATTATGTTGAATTTTTAATTTTGAGTTAAGATTATAAATTTTAAAGCAGAATGATATAATTTGATATTATGTAATAAAACTAAATCATAGATATGTAGAGGTAAAATAAGATGAGATTTAGAGTTATATAACATTATGACCAAATAAAAATAAAAAAAAAATTGAAAAACTGATATAAATTGTATAGAAAAGTTTTATTCTGTGATGTATAGAAAATTAAGCAAAACATCCTCAATCATTAAATCATGAAAAAATCAAAATATCTTGAAAAGTATGCAAAGAACCTAAAAATTTAAATATTTAAAATAATAAAAAGTAATATTTGATTTTACAGAGCTCGCCGTGATGAATCGAATGACATTTGTTTCATCTCCATCAAATATCGTTTAGAATTACTGTGAATTACAAAAGTAAATAATAAAAATATTAATTTAATATTATGTCAAAATATATTAAAAACTAAAATGACATAAATTGAAGTAAGGTAATATACTTAAATTAAAATGATGTAAAGGTCACACAAGAGGAGAATTAGTGTTTCATAATAATATAACCAAATGAAAGTAATAAATTTGAAAAAATAAGAAATTTTGCATGAAAAAGTTACATTCAAAGATTCTAAGAAAATTTAGTATAACATCTTTGATTGTTAAATAAGTACAATTTGAATTATCTCATAAAACATGACAAAATTCTAAAAAATAAAATATTTTGAAATATATAATCAAATATTTAATTACATTTATAAACAGTTTAATGATGCTTATTTTACCCTGATCAGACCTTATTCGAAGTTTTAAATAAACATAAACAGTGATAAATCATTATTTTGATGTTAAGTAAATATATATATTAAAGCTGAAATAAGGTAAGTTTAATTAATATACAACTAAATTAGTGCAATATAAAGTTAACACAATAATAAAATTAGAGTTACAAAATATAATATAGCCAAATGAAAATAAAAAATTCAAAGAAATGATATAAATTATAGGAAAAGTTCAATTCTAATATAGTAAAGAGATTGAGTGTAGAATATTCGATCATCAAATTAGGTACGAATTGAAAAGACTTATAATATGTGCAAACCATAGAAAATACTTTTTCTAAAAAAAGAAGAAATGAATATTTAATTTCATATTACTCATTATGATGAGACTATTAGCACCTATTTCATCACCATGAGACCTCATTTGGAATATTGTTATTTACTAAATTAAAAACATATAAATAATAACAAAATATTATTTTAATATTAAGTAAATATATATTAAATTTGAAATGACATAAGTTAAAGCAATGTAATATAACAAACTTAACATGATATATAGGTGACATAGGAATAGAATTAGTGCATCAAAGTAACGCAACCAAATCAAAACAAAAAATTTGAAAAAATAAGATAAATTTACGATAAAGTTGATTTCTAAGATACCAAGGAATTTTGGAGCAATAGTCTCATTTGTTAAACGAGTTATGAATCAAAACATATTGTAAAATATGTTAATATCTGAGAATATCAAATATTTAAAAGTTTTAAAAATGAATATTTAAATGATAGCACATGTCGAGATGAGTCAAATGATGTTTGTTTTTTTTATTGAACATCGTCTGTAATTACAACAAATTACAAATGTTAATAAGCATAAATAACAATATATATTATTTTAATATAAAGTTAGTATATATTGAAGCTAAAATAAGATTAATTGATGCAATATAATAAAACAAAAAATAAAAAATACGTAAGACTAGCAAGAGAGGAGATTTAGAGTTAAATAACAACTCAACCAAATCAATTGCAAAATATTTTATGAAATGTGATAAATTGTATAGGACAGATGCATTACAAGATACTAAGAAAATTGAGTGTAATATCGTCGATTGTCAAATTATTATGACTCAAAATAACTCATAAAGTATTCCAAAATAATATAAGATAAAATATTTAAAAATATAAAATAAATATTTATTTGAATAGAGCTCATGGGACATAATTTTGAGCATTATGAATTATAAAAGTAAATAAATATAAATAATAATAAATTATTTTTTTAATAATTAAGTAAATATATGTTAATACAAAAATAAGATAAGTTTAACCTATATAATGTAAGAAATTTAAACTATTATAAAGGTAACAAAAAATAACAAAATAAAAGTTACAAAAATTTAAGGATTGAGATAAATATTATAGATGAGCTACATTCCAAGAAACTAAGGAGATCGAGTGAACTATTATCGATAGTCAAAAAAGGTAAGAATAAAATTTTTTTGCAAAGCATAATAGAATCTAAAATATAAAATATATACAAATATAAAAATAAATATTAATTAGGAAGAGCTTATTGAGATAATTATAGGAATGTTTGTTTCATCTTTACAAAACATAATTTGGAATTACTATGTAATGAAAACTTAAAGAAGCATAAATAATAAAAAATATTATTTTAATTTTTATTAAATATATAATAAAACTAAAAATGAGATAAATTGAAGCAATTTAAAATAACCAAATCAAAAGAAAGTAATAGTCATGATAAAGGAGAATAGGTGTTTCATAGTAAAATAACCAATTGAAAAGTGATATTATTTTAAAGCGAAAGATGCATTCCAACATACTAGGGAGATGAGAGTAACATCCTCGATTATTAAATTATGTACAAATAAAAATATGTCTTAAATCATACCAAAGTCCTAAAAATAAAAATATTTATGATTTATTTGGAATTACTAAAAATTATAAATGTAAATAAGCATAAATAATAATAAAATATTATTTTAATATTACGTAGATGTATATAAATCCAAAAAGAGATAAAATAAAAAAATTTAATTGAACTAAATCTGAGTCTTATAAAAGCTCACATGAAAGGGGAATTAGATTTTCATAGTAATATAACTAAATCAAAGTAAAAAAGTTTGAAAAAATATTTCAATATATTAGGTAGGTTAATTATAAACTTAATAGCCATCAAATTAGAAATGAATCAAAATTTTCATAAGAAATGCCAAAGGTGTAGAGAAAAAATATTTAAAATAATTAAAATATATTTAATAAAATAAAGTTCATTATGATTAGTCTAATAATCTTTTTTTCATCTTAATCAAATCTCATTTGGAATTACGACAAATTGTCATAATTAAAAAATAAATAATAATAAGTTATTATTTTAATATTAACTAAATATATTTTAAAGCTAAATTAAATTGTTGAAGCAATGTAATATTTCCAAATTAAAGCAATGTAAATGACTTATGCAAGGAGATTTTGAGTAATATAGTCTTATAACTAAATTAAAAAGTAAGGTTTGAAGAAAGGAGATAAATTGTATAAGAAACTTGCATTCAAATCTCAATATAGATAAATAATATTTAAATGGATAAATCTTACCCAAATGAGTTCAACAAAGCTTGTTTTGAGTAAATTAAACCTCATTTTGCAATGACATAGCTATTTAAATGAGCATAAATATTTATAAATTATTTTTTAAAATTTAGTAAATATTTAGTAAAAATGAAATAAAATAAATTGAAGCAATGTAAAATAACAAAATCAAAATAATGTAAGGGTCACACGAGAGGTGGATTACATTCTTAATACAAAATAAACAAATGAAACCTAAACATTTTAAAAAAATAGACACTTTTTTCTAAAAACTTGTACTCTAAGATACAAAGAAAATTGATTGTAATATCCTTGATCATCTAATTAGATATGCATTAAAATGCCTCGTGAAAATGCCAAAATCTTAAAAATTAAAACATTAAAAATATAAAAAGGAATATTTAATTAGATAGAGCTGATAAAGATGAGTCTAATTGCATTTATTTTGTGTCAATCAAACATATTTTAGATTTACTATGAATTACAAAATTAAATAAGTATTAATAAACTGTTAGTTTAATATTAAATAAATATATGTTAAAGATTAAACGAGATGAATTGATGCATTGTAACATAACAAAAACAGGTTGATGTAAAAGTCATATGTTACAAGATTTAGAGTAAAATTAGAATATAAACAAATCAAAGTGAAGAATTTGAAGAAATGGGATAAATTGTTTGGAAAAGTCCAATCTAAGATACTAAGGTGATCGAGAGTGCATCTTCGATCATCACATTAGGTAGGAATTAAGAATGTCTCATAAATTACAAAAAAATCCTAAAAAACTAATTTTTTAAAAAAATATTATTATGAATATTTAATTAGATAAGACACATCGAGATGAGTTCAATGGCATTTTTTATCTCAATGACACCTCGAATGGAATTATTATGAATTACCAATGTAACTATGCATAAATAAAAAATATTATTTTAATATCAACCAATTATATTAATGCCAAATGAGATAAATTGAAATAATGTAATATAAATAAAGCAAAGCAAACTAAAGGTCATATAGAGGAGAATTCAAAATTCATTGTAATTTCACCAAATCAAATCAAAAAGTTTGAGAAAATAAGATCAAGTTTATTGTAAAGTTGAATTCCAAGTGACTAAGAAGTTTGATTATATAATCTTCTATCATTGCATTAAGTATAAGTCAAAATTCCTAGTAAACTATGCCAAACCTCAAGAAATTAAAATATTTCAAAATATCGAAATAAATATTTAATTAGATAAAACTCATAAAGATGAGTCCAACAATATTTGTTTCATCTTAATAACACCTCATTAGGAATTGTTATAAATTGCCAATGTAAATAATCATTAAAAGTAAAAAAAAATATTATTTTAATATTAAAGAAAATATACATTAAAATTGAAGTGAGATAAAGTAATATAATGTAATATAACTAAATAAAAGTGATGCAATGGTCACATGAGAGGAGAATTAAATTTCATAGAAATATAACAAAATAAATTCAAAACATTTAATAAAAAATTATAAATTGTATTGGAAAGTTGTGTTCCAAGATAGTAAAGAGGTCTAGTGTATAATCATCGATAGTTAATATGGTTCGTAAAGCTTGCCAAAGCCTTAGAAAATAAAATATGTAAAAATATAGAAATAAGTATTTATTTGGGTAAAGCTCATCAACACGAGCTCAACAATATTTGTTTTATCTTGATAAGAAATCATTTAGAATTACTGTGAATTACCAAACTAAATATGCACAAAATAATTATAAATTATAATTTTAATACTAAGTAAATAAACATTAAAATTAAGATGAGATAAATTGAAGCAATTTGATCTAGCAAAATCCGCCAATGGAGATTACTCTCCGATGACGCCCGTAATTCTGTCTTTCCACATCCAATCCGGTTCTTGTAGAGAGAACGACTTCTTCCACCAATCTCTTCACTTCACTGCATCGAGCCTCTCCCCATGACTTAGTGAAACCACTTTTGCTGCTGATTGATTCCTCTTTCAGCTTGAAGCTCACTCGCAAATCAGCCCGGTTGCGGACTGCCGTTGCGATCTAGGGCGAGCTGGACCCGATGGGTCAAACTCCAAAAGAATCTCCATTGGCATTGTCATTTTACAAAATTGTTGTATACGGAGGCGGGTGAACCGGGCTCTGGAACATAGCTAAGGTCCAAGGCCACCTCATAAGACCCCTTTCGAGTAGAAAGGATCGACGGCGAGATTCAACAGGGACCGAGCAAATTACTTCAGTTGGTTCTAAGCCGGTTGGTGATCCAGAAAAGACCGCTAAATAGTGTGTTGAAGGAACACAGCCTAACGAATGTGTTCCGGGGTCCGCGGGTCAAGAAGTTTTAGAGACGCCGTTGGGAAAGAAAGGAAGATCGGGCTTTCTTCCTTGCTTTTAGTCCTTATAAAGAAAAGCCGAGCGTCAATGCCAGCGGCGGAGAAAACAGGGGCTGGTGCAGGGAATCCTATCTGCTTTGAGGAAAGTCGGAGAGTTAGAGTTTGATAGTAAAATAACTACATAAAAAGGAAAAATCTAAGGTTATGTGATAAATTGTAATCAAAAGTTGCATTCTAAGATACTAAGAAAATTGAGAATGACATTCTCGATTATCAAATCAAGGATGAATAAACTTACAAAAATAAAGTATTTTAAAAAAAATATAAAAATGAATATTTAATTAGATAATGCTCATCAAGATGAGACCAACAATGTTTCCATTGTCATAAGTAGATATCGTTTGGAACTATAACGAATTGCAAAAGAAAATAAGCATAATTAAAATTTATTTTTTTAATATTAAGTAAATATATATAAAAGTTAAACTAAGATAAACTGAAACAATGTAATATAACCAAACTAAAATGATGCAAATGTCATATATGGGAAGAATTAGAGTGTCTTAGTAAATACCAAATCAAAGCAAAAATCTTGAAAAAATGAGGTAAATTATTTAAGAAAGTTTCATTCCAAGATAATAAGAAGAATGAGTGTAATATCTATGATTATTTAGTTGGGGATAAATCAAAACGTCTCACAAAATGTACCAAAATTCAATAATAAAAAATTTAAAAATAAAGAAATGAATATTTAATTTGATGAAGCTCAGTAAGATGGGTCTAATGAGTTTTGTTTTGTCTCAAATGGACCTCATTAGGAATTACATTGAATTGCAAAATTAAATAAGCATTGATATTAATAAATTATTATTTTAACATTAACTATTATATATTAAATCTAAAATTAGATTAATTGAAGCAATATAATATAACCAAATAAAAATAATATAAAGTTCACATGATAAGATATTTAGAGTTATATTGTAATATAAATAATTCAAAACAATAACTATGAATGAATGAGATTAATTATATAGAGAAGTTGTATTTCAAGCTAATAAGGAGATAGAGTGTAACATCCTCGATTATGATATAATATACGATATAGATATCTCATAAAGAAAACAAAATTCCTATAAAATAAAATATTTATAAAAAATAAAAAGAATATTTAATTTGATAAAGCTCATCAAAACCACTTTAATGATGTTTGTTACATTAAGATGAGACCTTGTGTGTGCATCTATGCATGGCTATGTGCACTTTTGTGTATGTGAGTGTGTGTGAGGGTGCAAGCATCACATATGTGTGCATGTACCTATGCTTGTGCAAGTGTACATATGTGTGTGTATGCATCAATGTGCCTATGCATATGTGTGCATGGGGATGTGCACACTTATTTGTGTAAATGCATGTTCCTCTATGTTTACTTTTGTCTCTTCTTATGCATGCACATATGTGTGTATGTGTGAGTTCATGTGCATTTATGTGAGTGTGTGCATGTGTGTAGGTAGGTGCGCATGTGTATGTGTGTGCATGCATGTGCATGTGTGTTCATGTTGTGCACATGTGTGTGTACTTCTATTTTTGCTTGCATGTGCATTGTGTTTGTTTTTTTGTGTGAGTGCACATACATTTTTAGGCAAGTGCATGTTCATACATGTGAGTGTGAGTCTCTTTGCAAGTGTGTGTGTGTGCATGGGTGCATGTGTCTTTACATGTGTACAATCACGGTGTGTGCATGTGTGCACAAGCATGTGTGAGTCCATGTTTGCATGCATGTGTGTGTATATGCATGTTTGTGTGTACTTGTGTGCTTACATGTGTGTGTAAGCATGTATGTGCATGCACATGGGGATGTCTATGTGTTTTTGTCCACATATGTGCATTGTGCTTGTGTGCATGTGTGAATGATTGTGTGTGTCTGTGCTTGTGAATATGTTTACATGTGTGTCTATACATGTTTGATTGTATGTGTCTGAGTGTGTGTATTGCTATGTAAGCATATGCATATGTTTGCATGTGCATATGTATGTGTATGGGTGCATGGAATTGTATGTGTTGGTGTGTATATTTTTGTTTGTCTATGTGTGTGTGTGTATTTGTGTGTGCTTGTGTATGTATTTGTGCATGTGCATGTGTGTATGTGCATGCATATGTGGGTGCATGTCAACTTATGTTTGTGCTTGTGTGCATGCATTCCTATGCATATGCATGTGCATTCATGCTTATGTGTGTGTATTTATTTGCATGTGGTTGAGTTTGTTTTTGTGTATGTGTTTTTATGCATGTGTGTGTCTATGTGTGCATGTGAATGTATGAATATGCACACATGGGTGTGTGTGTGTTATGCATGTGTGTTGTTGCCCATGTGTGAGTTTTTGTGCCAACACGTTCAAACACATGCACATGTGTACATAATTTTATGACTTTGTATTTGTGCAAGTATCCTTGTGTGTGTATGCACATGCATGTTTTGGGGTCTATGTTTGTGTGTGTATGTGTGTGTACATGTGCATGTGTGTATAGGCAAATGTGTGTGCATTTGTACATGTCTTTATGTGAGGCTATGCACCTTTATGTGCATGTCTGTGTCTAGGTGCATATTATGTGTGCATGTGTATGCTTGTGTGTAAGCTTGTGTATGTGTGTGTACACATGCATGCAAATGTGTGTATGTTGGAGGGGTTGTGTCTATTGGTGTGTCTGTGTATGTGTGTGTGAGTGTATGTACACGCATAAGTGTGCACACATACGTAACTGTTCGTGTGGGTGGGTGCTTAGGACTGTGAGTGTTTGTGCATGCGGATGTGTGTGTGCTTGTGTTTGTGTGTTTATTCATGCTTGTGTCTGTGTGTGTGTATATTGTGTGTACCCCACAAACATGTGTGTATGTAGGTGAGTGTACATGCATGTGTGTGTGCGTATATTCATCTATGTTTTCATGTGTGCATGTATGTGCATGTTTGTGTGTGTGCATGCTTGTGTTTGTGTACATGTGTGTGTGGGCATTTGCGTTCATGCACGAGTAAGTGTGTGTGTGTTTGTGTATATTCATGTGTGCAAGTATGTGCAAGTGCGTGTACATGTGTGCATGCATGTGCATGTCTTTCTACATGTGTTTGTGTTTATGTGCATGCATGTTTCTATGCTTGTGCATGTGTATGCATGTGTGTGCGCTTGTGTGTGTGTGTGTGTGTTTTTGTGCATGTGTAGGTTTGCACGTATGTGTGCATGTGCATGTATGTTTGTTTGTGTGTGCATGTATGTACGTCTATATGAATGTGTATGTGCACTTTTATGTGTTTGTACTTGTGGGCATGTTTGTTCTTATGTGTGTGTATGCATGTGTGTGCATGTGAGAGTGCCTATGCTTGCATGTGCATACATGTCTGTGTGCCTGTGCTTTTTTTGTTTGTGTGTTCTTCTATGTGTGTGTTCATGAGCATGTGTGAGCATGCCCTTACACAAGTGAGTGCATCTACATGTTTGTGTATGGGCACATGGGTGTGTGAGAGAGTATGTTTGTGTGTGCATATGTGTGTGCAAGTTTTTGCTCTTGTGAGTGTGCATGCATGTGTTGTATGCATGTATATGTATGTGTGTGTGTGTACATGTGTGTGTGTGCGTGTATGTGTGCATGTATTTTGGTATGTGCAAGTATGCATGCATGCATATCTATGCATGTGTGTGTATATATTTATGTTCATTTGTGTGAGTGTACATGTGTCTATGTGTGTGCATTTGTGTTTGTGTGCATTTATGTGTGTGTTTGTGCATGTGTGTGTGTGTGCTTGTGCATGTGTGCTTCTATGTGCACGTGTATGTATGTGCTTATGCTTGTTTGCATGTGTTTATGCATGTGTGTGTGCAAGTGCTTGTGTGTATTTGTGGGTGTGTGTCTGTGCATACATGTATATGCATGTGCATGCATGTGAGTGTGTCTATGCCTGTGTTTACATGTGCATATGCATGTGTATGCATGCATGTACTTGTGGATGTGTTTGTACATATTATTTTTGTGCATGTGCATATGGGCATGATATTTTGTGTGTCAGTGAATGTGTGTAGCTATAGCTGTGGGTGGTTATATGCGGGTGTGTGTAAATGTTCATGTGTGTGTTCTTTTGTGCTTGTATAGGTGCATGTGTGTACATGTGTGCTTGCATTTGTTTGCATGTGTATGTGTGCATGCATGCATGTATATGTATGTTGTGTGCATGTGTGCACTTGTGTGTAGGTGTATGCGTGTGTTTGCATGTGCATGCATGTCAGTTTGTGCATGTGTACATGAGTTTTTGTGTGTGTCTATGTGTATGTAAATGCATATGTGTATGTTCAAACCCATTTGTGAGTGTGTGTGAGTGTGAATGTGAATGTGTGTTGTGCGTGCGTGTGCACGCATGGGTGCATGTGTGTGTGTTTGTTCACATGTGCATGTTTTTGTATCAATGTATGTGTGTGTGTGTGCATGTGTGTGCATGTATGTGTTACTATGTTTGTGGGTATGCGGGTGAGTGTGGGACTATGTGTGTGCATGTTTGTGCAGGTGTGTGCACGTGCATATGCGTGTGCATGCACAAGTATTTGTGTGTGTGTGTGCATATGTGTGTAGGTTTGTAAGTATGTATGTGTAGCAAGGTGCTAGTTGTCGTGTGTGAGTGTTTATGTGTGTGCATGCATGCATTCATGTGTGTGTGTGTGTGTGTACATGTGTGTATGAGTACATTTTCTATCTTTTGTGTGGATGTGTATGGTTTTGTGTGTGCGTGTGCATCTCTGCTTGCATGATTATATGTGTGTGTGTCAATGTAGGCATGTACATATACATGTGTGTGTGTGTCTATTTGTGTGTTCATATGTGTGCATGTATTGGTTTGTGTGTATGTACATCTGTGCATGTGAGTATGTGTGTGTTTGCTTGTGCATGCATGTGTGGGTGCAAGTGTGTGCATGCATGCATGTGTGAGTGTGCTTATATATGCATGCAGTTTCATGTGTGTGCATATATGTGTGCTTGTACACATGTGTATTTGTATGCATGCATGTATGTGTATGTGCTTATGTTTCAACATGTGTGTATGTGCGTGATTATGTGTGCATACCCATGTATGCAAATGTGTGTGCACATGTGCTTATTTGCACGTGAGTGTGTGTACGTGTGTTAGCATGCATGTGTTTATGAGCGTCTGAATGTTTGTGTATGCAATTATGCATGCACATGTGTGTGAAAGTGTATGTGTTACTAATTTCATGTGCATGGCATATGTGCATGTATGTATATGTGTGTGTGTTTTTAGTTGTAGGTGTGAGCATTCCTATGTGCATGCATATGTGTGTGTGCTTATCTGAATGTATGTGTGTGTCCATTCGTGTGTGCATGTGTATATTTGCATATATGCATGTGTGTCTATGAGTTTGTGCATGCATGTGTGAACACTTGTGTGTGTGTGTGTGTGTGCATTTGTGCATGTGTGTGTGTAGGTGTGTATGTGTTTTTGTGTATGTGTGTGTGTGCATGTATTTCTTTGTGTGTATATGTATGTGTGCATGTTTGTGTGCATGCATGTGAGCGTGTGTATAAGTGTGTATGTGAGTACATTTGTGTGTGTGTGTGTATGTTTGTACATGCATGTGTGTATGAGCATGTGAGTGCATATGTGCTTTTATGTTTGTGTAAGCATGCAAGTGTGAGTTTATATGTGAGTGCATGCATGTGCATGTGTGCAAGTGCAAACATGTGTTTGTGTGTTTGTTTTTTGTGTGTATGTGTGTGTATGTGAATGTGCATATGTGTGTGTGTGCATTTGTATGTCGATGGGTGCATTCATGTGTGTGTGTGTGTATGTTTGTTATTGTGTCTGCGTTAAGTGTTCATGTCTGTACATGTATTGTTTTGCACATGTTTGCATGCATGTGAGCGTGTGTGTGTGTGCATGTGCATGCCTATAAGCATGTGTTTGCATGTTTGTGAGTCTTTGTTTGTGCATGTGTTGTAGCTTTTTCTATGCTTATGAATGTGTGTGTATGTGCTTTTGCATGTGCTTGTGTGTGTACATTTACATGTGCATGCATGTGAATTTGTGTGCACATGTGTGTGTTTTTGTGTGTGTATGAGTAAGTGTCTATGTGTACATGTACGTTTGTGTATGTGTGTGTGTGTATGTGTATATATGTGTGCATATGTGCTTACATGTGTGCACGTTTATTCTTGTGTGTGCATGTGTGTGTGTGTGTACATGTGTGTGCATTTGCAGGTGTATGTATGTTTGAATATGTGTATGCATGTGTGCTTGTTTATTTGTTTATGTGTGAGATTATGTGTTCACTCTTATGTGTGTATGTGTGCATGTGCATATGAGAATGGGTGTGTTTGCATGTCTTTGTGTGTGAGTATCAGTGTGTATGCATGCATTTGTGCACATATGTTTATGTGTGTATTTGTGTTAGTTTATGTATGTGTGCACAAGTGTGAATATCTATAGGTGTGTTTGCATGTGTATGCATATGTGTGTGTGCATTTTTTAGCAAGGGTGTGCATGTGTGTGTGTGTACACGTGTATGCATATGTATTGGGTTGCATGCATATGCATACGTGTGTGTGTGTGTGCGTGTGACTATGTTCATTCTTGTGCATCTATTTGTGTGTGTGTGCATGTGTGCATGAGAGAGTGTGTAATTAAAAAAGTTTGCATTTTTGTGCATGAATTTGATTGTATGTCTATTTGCATGATCGCATGTATGTATGCTTGTGTGCGTATATGTACTTGTGTGTATTCCTATTTGTGTATGTGCTTGTGTGTGCACCTATGTGAATGAGTGTGCATGTGTATGCATTTGCATGCATGCTCCTATGCTTGAGTATGCATAGGTGTGCTTATGTGTGTGCGAGTGCGTGTAAGAGTATATATCTATGTGTGTGTGCTTTTGTGCATGTGAGCATGTATGTGTACTTATGTATGTGCACAAGTTTTTGTGCATATGTGTGTGTCGGTTTTATTGTGTGTATACTTACAAGTGTGTATATTTGTGAGTGTGTTTATGTGCATGTGTGTGTTTGTGCAAATGTATGCATGTGTGTGTCCATGTGTGTGTGTGTGTGTGTATGCACATACATGTATGTGATCATATGTGCATGTGTGTGGGTGTGTGTGAGTGTGCACATTTGTGGTCGTGTGTGTAACGTGTGCATGGCCATGTGTGTCCATATTTGTGTATAAGTGTGTGTGTGTGTGTGTGTGCATGCGGTGTCCATGAGTGTGCATTTATTTTTGTGTACGTGTGTGTGTGCATTTGTATGCTTTTCTATAAGCCATTTGGTGTGTGTTTGAATGTGCTTATGTATGCATGTATGTGTGTGTGTGCATCAGTGTTTGTCCATGTGCACGTGTGTCCATGTTTGTATGTGTGCATGTATGTATGTGTGTATGTATGTGTACATGTGTGAGCATTTGTTATTGTGTGTTCATGCATGTGCGTGCATTTGCAAGCATGCATGTACATGTAGGTGTGTGAGTGTGGGTGTGTATGTGCATGTATGTGTTCATTTGTGTGCCTATGTGTATGTGCGTGTTTGTGTGCATGTGTGTCAATGTGGATGTTTGTGCATGGTTGTGTGCGACAATATGTGTATGTGTATGCATATGTGCTTGTCCTTGTGTATGTATGTGCTTGTATGCATGTGTGTATATGTTTATTTGTGTGTGTGCATGTGTTTATGTGTATGTGGTCATGTTTGTGTGTTTATTTGTGTATGTATTTTCATGTCTATGTGTCTAAGCATGTTTGTGTACTTGTCTGCATGTTTGCATGTATGTGTGTGAGCATTTTTGTGTTTTTTTGGTGGGTGTGGGTGTTGCATGCTTGCACGCTTGTGTCTATATTTATGCATATGTGTGCTTTTGTGCAAGTGAGTGTATGCATGTGTGCTTGTTTTTATATGTCTATGTCATATATGTGCATGTGTGTGTGTACATTCATCTATGTGTGTCAGTGTACCTAAGTGTGTGTATGCAATTCTGTGCATATGTGTGTGGGGGGCATGTGTGCACGTATGCTTATGTGTGTCTATGTATGTGTGTGCTTGTGTATGTGCACACATGTTCATGTATGTTCCTATGCATTTGTGCATGTGTGTGTACATGCATGCATGTGTTTGTGGGGATGTGTGTGTGTGCATGTGTATGGCTATGTGTGTGTAAGTTTCTATGATCATGCATGTGTGTATGTGTGTTTGTGTGTCTTCTTGTGTTTACATGTTGCATGCTTATGTATCTATTTTTGTGTGTGCGTGTGTGTGTGCAAGTCAGAGTTTGTGTGTATTTGTGTGAGTGGGTGTGGGTGTGTGTGTGCATGCAT
Organism: Vanilla planifolia; assembly: GCA_023846275.1. Taxonomy (NCBI): domain Eukaryota; kingdom Viridiplantae; phylum Streptophyta; class Magnoliopsida; order Asparagales; family Orchidaceae; genus Vanilla; species Vanilla planifolia. The sequence continues at coordinate 593,728 of JAIUJO010000275.1, forward strand.
GTGTGTTTGGGGGTGTGAGGGTGTGTGCATTTGGGTGCTTATGGATGTGTGTATGTATGTTCATGTGTGTGTGTGTGGGTGCATGCTTGTGTGTGTTTGTTCATGTATGTGTGTGTTGGAGTGTGTGCATATGTATGTGTGTGTGTTTGTATGCATGTGTGTCCATGTATGCTCACTCACACATGTGTGTTTGCTTGGGTACACTCATGTGTGTGTATGTTTGTTCATTTGTTTGTGTGTCCATGCACTTGCATGTGTATGTGCATTTGTGTATGCATGGTGTGAGTGCGTGAGTGTGCCAGCATCTTTGTATGTGTGCATGCATGTGTGTGTGTGTGTGCATGTATTTATATGTATGTGCTTGTGTGTGTGTGAGTGTCTATGTGCGAATGCATGTGTGACTTGGTGTATATATACATGTGTGCATGTGTGCCTATCTATGTGTAGGTGTGTGGTTGTGTGTGCGTGCATGCATGTGTATGTATGGGGATGCATTTTTTTGTTCTTTTATGTTTGTGTGTGTGCATGTTTGTACATATGCATGTGTGTGGGTTTGTGTGCATGTTCATGCATATGTGTGGGTACATGTGCATCTTTGTTTGTAAGTGTGTGCATGTGCATTCATAAATGTGTGTATGTGCACACTTGTGTGTGTTTTTATGTTTATGTGAGTGTGTGCATGCATGTCTATGTGCGTGTTTATGGATGTGCATGTGTGCATGATTGTCTACTTATGTGTGTTTGTGCTCATGTAGTGCTTGTGCTTGCATGTGCATGTGCATTTGTGTGCATATGCATATGCATGTGTATGTGGATGAGTGAATGCATGTATAAATGTGTGTGTGTGTGTATGTATGCCTATAGGCCTCTATGCTTTCCTTTGCATGTGTGTGCATGTCTGTGTGCATGTGTAACCATGTGTGTGTTTGTGTAGGCATAAGTGTACGTTTAAGTTTATGTGTGCATGTGTGTGTGTATCTATTTATGCATGGTTATGTGTGAGTGGTCATGTTTTCATGTGTGTAGGTGGTCAAGTTTGTGTGTTTTTGTATGTGTGTGCATATGTGTCTTTGTGTGTATGCATGTGAGTGTTTGTGTGTCTTCGTGTTGGTTTATGTGTGTGTGTGGTGCATGCATGCATGTGTGCTTGGGTGTGTGTCATGTGTTTATGTGTGCCAGTGCCCTGCATGCTTGCGTGCAAGCATGTGTGCACTTGTGCAACTATGTGTGTTCGTGTCTGTTTGTGTATATGTGTGAGTGTGCATGTGTATGTGTGATTTTTACTGCAAGCATGTGGACATGTACGTGCTTGTGTGCATGTACATGTTTGTGTGTTCTTCTATATGGGTGTGCGCATACGTTATTTGTGTGCGGGTTTATGTGTGTGTGTGTGCATGTCTACATGTGTGCAAGTGTGAATGTATTTGTGTGTGCTTCTCTGTATGTCTGTGTGTGTGTTTTTGCGTGTATAAGTGCATTTGTGAGTGTATGCATGGGTACGAGTGTGTGTGGATGTGTGTGTAGGTGTGTGTTTGTGTATGCATTTGTTTATGAGTGCACCTCTTTGAATATAGGTGTATGTTTGTTTGTGTGTATATATATGTGTGTGCATGTGTGTGTATGTCTATGTGTATACAAGTGTGTGTTTGTGTATGTGTGTGTACGGATGTGCGAGTGTATATGCATGTGTGTATGTCTGTGCACTAGTGCATGCTTATATATGTGTGTGCCCTTGTGTTTGTGTTTGTGCACATATGTGTGTGTAGGTTTGTGCATGTGTGCATTTATGCATTCAAATCTCTCTATGTGTGTAGGCCTATGTGCGAGTGTGTATGTTGTTATGGATTTGTGCACTTTTTTTTGTGCGAGTGTGAGTGAGGTTGCTTGCATTGCATGTGTGTACGCTTATGTGAGTGTTTGTGTGAACATGTGCATGTGTCTATGCATCAATATGTTTGTGCATATATGTGCATGGGTACGTGCATGCCTGTGCATGTGTGTGCATGTACATGCACCTCAATGTTTACATTTGTGTCTTCTTATGCGTGTGCATGTGTCTTTATGCTACGTGTGCATGCATGTGAGTGTGTGTGCGTATGTGTGCATGCATGCATGTGTGCGTGGGTGTGTACGTGTATGTGTGTGCATGCATGTGCATTTGTGTTCATGTTGTGCACATATTTGTGTGTCTTTATTTTGGCAATTATGCTTGCATGCGTGTGTGTGTGTTTTTATGTGAATGCACATGCATGTTAAGGCAAGTGCATGCACATGCATGTGAGTGTGTGTCTCTTTGTGTGTGTGTGGGTGGGTGGGTGCATGTCTTTGTATCTATGTGCATTTGTGATGTGTGCATATATGTATAAGCATGTGTGTGTATATGCATGTTTGTGTGTGGATGTGTGTGCATATATGTGGTGTACAATGTATGTGCATGCACATGGGGACGTGTGTATGTTTAAGTGTACACATGTGCGTTTGTGTGTGCATGTGTAAACATGATTGTGTGTGTGTGTTTGTGTGTTTGAGAATACAACTACATGGGTGTCTATATATGTTTAATTGTATATGTGTGAGTGTGTGTGTGACAGTGTAGCCATATGTTTGCATGTGCATGTGTATGTGTTTGTGTGCTGAATTTTATGTGTTGATAAACATATTTTTATTAGTCTATGTGGGTGTATATGTGTATGCATGTTCATGTATATGTGTACGTGCATATGTATGTGTGTGTGCTTGTGTGGGTGCATGTCTACTTACATTTTGTGCTTGTGTGCATGCATTTGTGTGCATGTGTGTGTGCATGCATGCTTGTGTATGTGTGTCTATCTATGGTCATATGGTTGGGTGTGTTTGTGCATGTGTAAATGTGTGTATGTGTGTGAGTCGCTATGTGTGAGAGTCTATGTGAATATGCATGCATGGGCATGTGTGTGGTATGCATGTGTGTGTTCATGAGTGTGGATGTGTGTGCTATGTGTGTGTACACGTGCGACATGTGCACATACTTTTGTGACTTCGTATTTGTGCATGTGTCCTTATGTGTGTGCATGTGTGTTAGTGTGTGTGTGTGTGTGTGTGTGTGTGTAAGTTTTAAGGTCTTTGTTTGTGTGTTTGTGCATACAAATGTGTGTACGTGTGTGCATTTCTATATATGTACTTATGTGCCTATATGTGTGTACATATGTGTGTATGTCAAGGTGCATGTTATGTGTTCATGCATGTGCTTGTGTGTGTAGGTTGGTGTGTGTATGCATGTGCATGCAAACATGTGTGTGCTAGAGGGGTTGTGTCTATTAGTGTGTGATTGTGTGTGCAAGCGTATGTGTGTGTGCATGAATGTATGTCCATGCTTAAGTGTGCACTTGTACGCACATGTGCATGTGGGTGAGCACTTGGGACTGTGTGTGTTTGGGTGTGTGTGTGTGTGCTCGTGTTTATGCTTGCATGCATGCTTGTGTGTGTTTCTATATGTGGGTGTGTGTGTGTGAATATTTGTGTTTACACCACAGACATGTGTGTGTATGTAGGTACGTAGGTCAGTGCACATGCATGTGTGTGCTTGTGTGTGTGTGTATTCATCTATATTTGCATGTGTGCATGCTTGTGTTTGTGTACATGTGTGTGAGAGAGTACATATGTGTGTGTGTACATGTGTGTATAGGCATTTGTGTTCATGCATGGGTGTGTAGGTGTAAGTGTGTGTGTGTGTGTGCATGTTTATGTGTGTAGACATGTAGGAGTGTGTGCACATGTGTACGTGCAGGTGCATGTCTTTCTACTTGTGTTTGTGTTTATGTGCATTCATATTTATTTGCTTGTACATGTGTGTGTGCTTGTGTATCTATGTGCATATGTTTTTGTGTATGTGTTATTGTATGCATATGGAGGGTTGCATGCATGTCTGTGTGTGCATGCATGTTTGTTTGTGTATGTAAGCCTATATGTCTATATGTATGTGTGCTTTTATGTGTTTGTACTTGTCTGTATGTTTGTTCTTATGTGTGTACATGCCATGAGTGTCAGCAAGAATGCATGTTCATGCGTGTGTGTATAGTGGGGTGAGTGTGCATGCATGTGCATGTGCATGTGCATGTGCATGTGCATGTATGAATGTGTATTTTTGTCATGTGCACAAGTGTGTGTGCACATGTACATTTGCATGTGCATGTGTAAGTGTATGTGTTTATGCCTGTGTGTGTCTATTGTGTGTGTGTGTGCATGTATATGTGTGTGGGCATGGGTATATGCATGTGTGTGTGCATGTGCATCCATGCATGTGTGTGTGCATGTGCATGCATGCATGTGTGTATGCTTGTGATTTGAGTCCATGTTTGTTAGTTTGTGTGTGTGTGCTTCTGTGTCTCTATTTACTGGCATGTTGCTTGTGTTTATATGCAAGCATAAGTGCATGTGTGCTTGTGAGAGTGTGTATACAAGTGTGCATATGTGTGTGCAAGCAATAGTCTATGTTCAATCATGTATGTACATGTGGGTGTGTGCGAGTTCATGTGTGGGTGTATTTTATGTGTGTGTGCACCTGTATGTGTGTAAACATGTGTTTGTGTGTGTGTGCGTGGATGTGTGTGTATGTATATGCATTTATTTACATATGCGTGTGCATGTTTGTGCATTGATTTGTGTGCACATGTGGATGTGTTTATGTAAGTGTTGTGTGCATGTATGTGTGCATGTGTGCAGGCACATGTGAGTACACGTTTGTGTGTTCTATGCATGCATGAGTGTTGGTGTATGTTGGTGTGCGTGTGTGTGTGTGTGCATGTGTGCACGTACATGCATGTGTATGTGTACTTGTGTACATGTTTATGTGTGCATACCAGTGCGTGTGTGTGTGTTTCACATTATGTGTGTGTGTGTGTGTCTATACATATGTGTGTATATGTGTTTGTGTGTGTGAATGAGTGTCATATTGTGCAAGTGCATGTGTGTATTTGTGTGCTTGTGTGTGTACACGTGCATCTATTGTGTGTATGTGTGTGTGTTTGTCTGTGCATGTCTATCATTTTATTTTGGTGTGTACATGTGTGTCCATGTGTGTGTGTGTGTGAGGGGTGTGTATTCATGTGTTCATACATATGCATGTGTGTGCCTTTGTATGTTGTGTGTGTGTGTGTGTGCATTTTTGCATATTTGCACACATGCACATATGTGTGTGTAAGGGTGTGTGCATGTGTGTGTGTGTTCATTGGTATTGGGTATTTGTGTATGTTTATGTGCATGTGTGTGTATGTGTGCATAAGTGTGTGTGTGTGTATGTAATCAGGAACATGTATGTATGAGTCAATGCAAGTGTGTGTTTGTGTGCCTATGTTGGTGTGCATCTGCCATATTATGTATATGTGTCCACTTGTGTGTACATTTGTGTCTTTGAGCATGTGTGTCTGCATGTCTATCTATGTGTGTGTATTTGAGTGAGTGTGCATGCATATGTGTGTTCATTGGTGTGAGTGTGTTTGTGTGCGATTGAACATGACTCTGTTCTTGTGTGTAGCTATGTGTGTGTGGGTGTCTATGTGTTATAGTGTGTATGTGTGTGCAGGTAAACATGTGTGTGTGTGGGCATGTGTGTGTGCAAGTGCATGTCTATGTGTACACATTTGTGTGTGCAAGTGCAAGTGTGTTTGTGTGCGTGCATGTGTATGTATGTGTGTTTGTGTTTGCATGTATTCCATTTTGTATCTATGTGTGCATGTTTGAGTGTGTGCACATGGGGGGTGTATTCATATGTTTGTGCATGTGCTTGTGTCTTTGTATTTTGTGTGTGTCTACATTTTTGTGCATCTGTGTGCATAGACATGTGTGTGTGTAGGGGGGTATGTGCATGTATGTGTTTTTATTGGTCTTTGTGTGTGTGTGTGTGTATTTTTATGTGTATGTGTGTTTGCATGTGTGACTGTATATGTGTATATGTGTATGTGCAAGTGTGTGTGTGTGTAATCAGGAACATGTGTGTTTTGTGTGCCTATGTGTGTGATTATACATGTGTGTTTGCTTGTGTGTGCACATGCATGTGTGTGAGCATGTGTGTCTGCATATCTATCTATATGTGTGTGTGTATTTGTGTGAGTGCTTGCACATATGTGTGCTTGTTGGTGCATGCTTGTTTGTGTGCATTTGCACATGAATCTATCCTTATGTGTAGTTGTGCATGTGTGGGTGTGGATGTGTGACAGTGTGTATGTGTGTGCACTCATGTGCATGTATGCATGTGTGTGGGTGTGTGCACATGTGTGTGCTTATGCATGTCTATGTGTGCACGTGTGTGTTTGCATATGCATGTGCATATGTGTGTGCATGGGTGTTCCTATCTATGCGTGTATCTATTTTTGTGTGTGTTTTTGTTTGAGTGCATGCATATATGTGCATGTTTGTGTATGCATATGTGCATATGTGTGTGTCTATATGATTGTTTGTGTGCAAGCATGATTGAGCATGTGAGTGTGTGTGGGTGTGAGTGTTCATTTGTATATGTCTATCCATGTATGTGTATGTAGGCATGAATTTCATGTGTGTTTGTGTATGTCTATGTGAATGTGCATTTTTCTATGCATGTTTGTGAATATGTGTGTGTATGTGCATGTGTGTGGTTGTGTTTATGGGTATGTACATGTGTGCATGTGTGCCGAGTTATGCATGTGTGTGTGCAGCTATTTTTGTTTATAGGTGCACGTGTGTATGCATAAATTCATGTGTGTGTGTGTGCATGAGTATGTGACAATTTGTGTGAATGTGTGTGCACATTTGTGTGTGCTTATATGTGTATATGCAGGTGTGTGTGTGTGTGTGCAAGTTTGTGTTTCCTATGCATGCTTGTGTGTAGGTGTGTATGTGCACATGTGCATCCATGTGTGTATGCATACGTGCTTATTTGTATATGTGCACGCGTACTTGTGTATTTGTTTGCATGCGTGAGCTAGTGCACATGCACATTTGCACGTTTGTTCCTCTTATGTCTGTGAGTGTGAATGTGTATGTTTATGCATGTGTATGCACATATGTCTATGTATGTGTCTATATGTCTTTGTGTGCGTGCATGTGCATACGTGCATGCCTTTGTGTGTTTTCTTGTATGTGCATGTGTGCATGCATTTTTATGTGTGTGTTAAGTGGATGTGTCTACATGTGTGCATGTGGGTATGGGTGTTTGTGTGTATGCTTGTGGTTGTCCATGTGTGTGCACCTACATACATGTGTGTGTGTTTGTGTGCATGTGCACATGAGCACATGCATGTGTGCATCAGAGCATGCATATATATGTGTGTGTGTATGTGTGTGTGTGTATTTATGTGTGTTAAGTGGTATGGATGTGTGTGGGTGTTTATGTGTGTGAGTGCATCTGTGTGTGTTCACATAAGCACATGTGTGGGCATGTGGGTGTTTGTTAATGTTTTCATGTGTGCATATGTGTGTGTGGATGTGAGTGATTTTGCATGTGTTCCTATATGGGTGTGCTTATATGTGTGCATATGTGTATGTGTGTGTGTGTACATGTGTGTGTGTATGTGCTTGTGTGTGTTCATGAGTTGTTGCATCGGTATGTGCATGCATTTATTTGTGTGTTAATGTGAGGCTATGCAAGGTGTTGGGTGTGTGAGTGCATGTGGATGTGTGTATATGTGTGTGTGTGTGTGCATTTGTGTACATGTGGATTTGTACAAATGGATGTGAGTGTGCATGAGGTCTTATGTGTTCATAATTGTGTGTGTTGTGCATTAGAGCATGCACCTGTGTGTGTATGTGTGTGTGTGAGTTCATTTGCATGCTTGATCTTGTGCATTTACATTTGCATTTCTAGATGTCTGTAGATGTACTTACATGTATGTTCGAATGTGTGTCCTTGTGCATATGTTTGTGTTCCTATACTTGTTTGTGCATGTGTTCATGCGTGTGTTGCTATGAAGATGCAAGTGTGTATGTCCATGTGCATTTGTGTGCATGTGTGTGTGTGTTTAGGTATGTGTATCGGTTTGCATGCATGTGCTTATGCATATATGTTTGTATGTGTGTATGTGAGTGTATGTGTATACATATGGATTAGTAGATATCTATGCACTTGTGTGCTAGTGTGTGTGTGTGCATGCACTCAGATTTTTGTGAGCATGGGTTCGTGTCTATGTGTATATGGGTGTGTGTTGGAGCTTATGTATGTTTGTGCATGACTCAATACCATATGTGGGTGTGTATTTATGTTGCACTATAGTACATGTGTTTGTGGTGAGCGTGTGTATGTGTTCGTTCGACTGTGTTTGTGCGTGTCATTATTTCACATATGTATTTATGTCTGTGCATGTGCATGTGTGCATGTATGTTTTTGCTTGTGCGTGTTCATTTGTGTTTACTTGTGTATGTGCCTTTGTGTGCATCTTTGTGTGCACACATGTGTACATGTGTGTCTTAGCATACACAAGTGTGTGTGCTAATACATGTATGTGCATATGTGAATGTGTGTGTTTGGGGTGTCTATGTGTATGCATGTGTGTGTCTGGTATACATGTACACATTTGTGGGTGCATCTACATGTGCTTGTGTGTGCATGTGTATGCATGTATGTGTATGTGTGATATGCATGTGTGTGTGCACATGTGTATGTGTGTGTTTATTCTTTTGTGTGTGCATGTTTGTGTGAGTTTCATTACATGCAAGGATATGTGTGTGTGTATTCTTATGTGCATGTGGGTGCATGTGTGTGAGGTTCCAAGTGTGTGTGAGTATGCAATTGTTTTTTTGCATGTGCATGTGTGTGTGAATGTACAATGATATGTGTGTGTAAGTATGCATGTGCATGCTTGTTTGAATGTGCATGTGTGCATGTGTGCGTGTGTGTATGTTTGCATGTATGTGTGTGTGTCTGTCTTTACGGAAGTAACTATGTGTGAGCATGTGTGCATATCTATAGTTGTATGTGTGTGTTTGTGAGTGCATTTGTACATGTATGCATTAGCATGTGGATGTGTTTGTGCGTGTGTGTGTTTGTGTGCATGTGTGTGGGTTCTTATGGGTGTGTGTGTTCATGTGTATGCATGTGTGTTTGTATGTGTTTGTGTTTGGAGCCGTGTGCGAGTCTGTGTGCATTTGTGTGTGAGAGTGTATGCATGTATGCATGTAAGTGCATGTGTAAGTGTGTGTGTTTGTGTATGTGTGCATGTGAACATAAGCCTACATGTGTGAGTGTGTGTGCATGTATGTATGCATTTGGGTGTGTCTGTGCTCATTTGTGTGTGTATGAACATGTGTGTCTATCTTTGTGCATGCATGCTTCTTAGTGTCTTTAGGTGTGGGTGTTTCTGTGTACGTGTGTATATATGTCTGTGTTTGTACATATCTGTGTTTGTGTGTTTGGGCATGTGTATGTGGGTGTTTGTGCATGGGTCCATTCTTGTGTGTGTGCTTTTCATGGATGTGTGAGTGTGCATGCATGTGGGTGTGCATGTGTGTGTGTGCCTATGTATATGTTTGTGAGTGTGTATTTGTGTCTACATATGTATGCTTATCTATTTGCATGTGTGTGCATCTACATGCATTATGTCCATGTTTGAGTGCATTTGTGCTTGTGAATGCGTGCTTATGCATACATGTGTGTGTGTGTGCGTGTGCATCTGTGAGTGGGTGTTTGCATATATTTGTATGTGTGTGTGTGTGCATGTGCATTCATGTATTTGCTTGTGTGACTATGCTTATTGACTTGTGTGTAAGCATATTTGTTTGCATGTGTGTGTGCGGTTATTTACATATTTGTGTGTGTTTTTGTGCATGCATTTGCATGCTCATAAGCATGTGAGTGTGTGTTTATACATGTGTGTATGTGTCTACATGTGTGTGTGCATGTGTCTATGCATGTATGTGCACATGCATTTGTGCACATGTGTGTGTACATGTATGTGTAAAAGCATATTTGTGTGCATACATGTAGTATGCATGTGTGTGTGTGTGCATATAGATGTGTTCCAACTATGCTAACATGTGTTTTTGTGCATGTGTTTTTATATGTGGTTGTGTGTATGTGCGTGCATATGTGTATCGCACTTCTGTCTAGTATGCATGTATGTACATGCATGTGTGTGTGCATGCTTGTATGTTTGTATGCCTTCATGTTTATGTGTGTATATGTGCATATGTCTGGGTATGTGCATGAATATTTGTATGCATCTTTATGTGTGGGGGAATTTGTGCATGTATGTGCATGTGCCTATACATGTGTTCATATGTATGTTCATGTGCTTATGTGCATGTGTGTGTTTTTGTGTTTGTGTCTGTATGTATATGTGTGTGTTTATTTTTGCATATGTGTGTCAGTGAGTATGCATTTGTGCACGTTTATATGCATTTGTGAATGTGTGCATGTGTATTTGTGATTGTGTGCATGTGTGTGTGTGTGTTTGGGTATGTTTGTTCGTATCAACATATGTATATGTGCATGTACATGTATGTGTGTGTATGCATGTGCATATGTGAGAGTCCATGTTTGTCTTTGCCTGTGTGTGGACATGTTCATACATGTCTATGTGTCCGTGTACATGTGTGCATGTGTGTGTCTATTTATGTGTATTTGTGTGTGTGTGAATTTGTTTCTTTGTGTGATCATGTGTGTGTGTTTGTGCATGTGTGTGTAGGCATGAGTATGTGTGTTTGTGAGTATGTATGTGTCAACATGTGCACATACATGGTTGTGTGTGTGTGTGTGCATGTTAACAAGTGCATGCGACTATGTGTTTGTGCATGTGTGAGTGTGTGCGTGATTGTGTGAATGCACGTGTGTGTATATGTGTGTTTGTGTGTGACAATGTGTTTGGGCAGTATGTTTATCCATGTGTGCATGTATATGTGTGTGCATTTGTGCATGTGTTCTTGTTTTCATGTGCATGCACATGTCTATGCATTCTTATGTGAGTGTATGTGTGTGTGTGTGCATATGCATGTATCTATGCATTTGTGTGTGCTTATGTGTGCATAAGTGCATGTGTGTGTATGTGGATGTGCATGTGCATGTGTTTATGCATGAGCACACATGTGTCTTTGTGTGTGTGAGAACATGTGTAAGTGTGTTATTGGTGTGTGTGTGTGTGTGTGCATGTGCATGTGCTTGTGCATTTGTGTTAGTTTCTATTCAAATGAAGTTACATGTTTGTGCATGGGTGCGTAAGCATTCATAGAATTATAAGTTTGTATGCATGTGAGTATATATGAGTGTGTGTGTTTGAGCGTGAGTGTGTGTGTGCATATGCATGCGTGTGTGTGAGTGAGTGCATGGGTGCTAGTGTGTGTACATGTGTGCATGTATGTGTGCTTTTTCGTGTGAGGTACATACATGTTTGCTTGTGTGCTTGCATATGTGCTTGTGTATAAGTCATTGTGTGTGAGTATGAGTGTGTATATTTGCCTATGCATCTATGTGCATATGAGTTAGTGTGTGCGATCATGTGTGCATGTGTGTGTGTGTGCATCAGTGCATAGAACTTATGCATAAGTTTGGGTATGTGCGCCAAGGCCCCTGAGTGTCTTCTTGTGTGTATGTTTGCATGTTTCTTTATTCATGTATGTATCTGTGTGTGCTGTTGTCCATATGTGTGTGAGTACCTATGTGTGTTTGTGTGTAGGTGCTTATGTGGGTATGTGTGCAAGTGTGTGTGTTTGTTTGCGTGTCTTTGCATGCATGTATATATGTATGTGTGCTTGTGTGTGCATCTATGAATGTGTATATTTTTGTGCCTGTACATGGATGTGGGCATATGTATGTGGGTGTTTGTGTGTACTTGAATGCATCTATGTGTGCATTTTTGGATGTGCATGTAGGAATATATGGGTGTGTGGGTGCATGTGTGTTTTTTTATTTGTATATGTGTATGTCTTTGCATGTGCATATGTGTGATTAAGCATGTGTTATTGTGTGTGAGCATATGTTAGTGTATGCATGTGTTTGCATGTGTGTGTGCCTATGTGTGCACAAGTGTGCATGCATGTATTTGTTCACTTGTGTGCACATAGGTGTGCATTTGTGTCTGTGTGCGTGTCAGTGTACGTATGCATTCATGCATGTGTGTGTACATGTGTGCATATGTGAGTGCATATGCATATGCATTTGTGTGTGAGAGTGTGAATGTATTCTTATGCATATGTGTTTATGTGTGCATGCATGTGTTAGTTTGTGTTCTTGTCACGACATGAGTGTGTACATCTATGTTTGTATTAATATGTGGGATCTTTTGTTTATGCATGTGCGTATCCATGTGTGTGTGTTTGTGTACAAGCATTTGTGCGCTTATGGGTGTAAGTGTCTACATGTGTAGTGTGTCGATGTATGTGTGTGCATGTGTGTGTGAGAGAATGTGTGCATTTGTATATAGGCATGTTTGCTTGCTTTGGTGTGTGTATGTGTGCACTTGTGTTGGAGTGTGTAGGGCGTGTGTGTCTTTGTGTGTGTGTGCCTACAATTTTGTTCATGTGTGTGCATGAGTGTGTTCATATGTGCATGTGTGTGTGTGCCCATGGGTGCATGTGTGTGCATATGCATGAGTACATGAGTGAATTTATGTATGCGTGTGTGTATGTATGTGTGTGTATGTATATATTTGTACATGTACATCTTTTTGTTTGTGTCTGCATGTGTTTGTGTATGTGGATGTGCACGTGTGTGCAAATGCCCATGTGTGCGTTTGTGCACACATACGTGTGCATGTGTTTCTTTGTCTACATATATTTGTGTGTGTATATATTTGTGAGTTTATACATGTGTGTGTGTGTGAGTGTGTGTGAGTGTGTAAGCATGTGTGTGCTTGTGGTTGTTTAAGTGTATGTTGGTGTGTGTGTGTGTGTGTGTGTGTCCGTGTGTGATTGTGTGCATGAGTGTGCATTCAAGTGTTTGTATGTGTGTGTGTGTGTGTGCATGTATGCATGTGCATGTGTAAGTCTTTGTGCATGTCTATAAGCCTATTTATGTGCTCTTTTGTGAGCCTATGTGTTGGCATATGTGTGCCTATAGGTGCATGTGCTTGTGTGTGCTTGTGTGTGCATGGGTGCATGTGCATGCATGATTGCTAGTTTGTGCATGTGTGTTATTTTGTGTGGTGGTGTGGGTGCTTGTGTGAGTGTGCAAGAATGCAAGCATTTATAAGTGTGTGTGAGGTTATTGTGTGTATTCATGTTAGTGTGTGCATGCATGCATGGGCATATGCATTTGTTTGTGTGCATGCTACGTGCTCATATGTGGGATTGTGTGCTTGTATGCATGTGTGTGTGTATGTATGTTTGTCTGTGTGTCTTTGTGTATGTGCATCCATGTGTTTGCATACCTGTGTATTCTAATGCATGTGTGTACGTACATGTGTGTGTACCTAAGCTTGTGCATATGTGTGCATGTTGGCCCGTGCGCATGGGCAAGCTTGTGAGCAACTTTATGTGTGTTTTTGCGAGTGCACAGTGCATGTGTGTGTCTGATTATGTGTATGCATATAATTATCTTCAAGTGGGCACATGCAAGTGAATGTATGGGTGCATTTTTTTGCATTGTAAGTCTCTTTGTATGTTTCTCTCAGTGTGCATATGTTTTATGTCTGTGTATATGTGCTCGAGTGTGTATGTGCATGTGTAGGCATATGTGTGTTTGCTAGTGTTTGTGTGTGCCTTTGTGTATGTGAGCTTGCATGTGTGCATATGTTCATGTGCATGTTTGGATGTGTGACTATCTAGTTGTGCATTTTGGTGTGTATTTGTACATGTGCATGTGTATATTTGTGTGTACATGTGTGTGTGCACGTGAGAGTGGCTACATGTCTATGCATGTGTCTGTTTGCGTGAGAATATGTATTTGCATGTTTTTATATGTTGTGCATGTGTGTGCATGCATTTGTATGGGTGTGTGCATTCGTGTGTGTGCTTGTGTGTGTGTGCATTTGTTGTGCTTTTGTGAATGTGTTTGCAGGTGTGTGCTTGTGCGAGTGCATATGTTTTCCTATGTGTGAATATCTATTAATTAATGTATGTGTGTGTCTATGTGTAGTTGTGCTAGATTATTACTATGTGCATGCCTTTGTATACATCTCTATGTGTCTACATGCATATGCATGTGTGTGTTTGCATGTGTGTGCATGTAAGTGTCTCTACATAAGTGTGCATATGTATGGGTGTGCATGCAAGTGTGTCAGGGGAGTATGCATGTGTGTGTGTCTGCTCCTACATACATGTGTGTGTTTGTGTGTATCTACAATTGCACAAATTTGTGTGCATGGGCACATGTACATGTGTGTGTGCTCATGTGTATGTGTTTCGGTGTTTATGTGTGTGCACGTGTTTGTGCATATGCATGAGTGTGTGTATGTATACATTTGTGTGTGCAGGAAGGCACATGTGTATGTGCAGGTACGTGTATGTGTGTGTGCATGTGTGATTGTGCATATATGTTTATGTGCTCATGCACATGTGTGTGTGTGCTCTATGTATATGCACATCTGTTTGTAAGTTTTTGTGTGCCTATATGTGAGTGTATGTGCATGCATATGTGCGTGCAAGTGTTTGAGCATGTGTTTATGTGTGAGAGTTCTTGTGTGTATTCTAATGCATGCTTGTCGTTGTATGGTTGCAAGTGTGTGTGTGTGTGCATGTGTGCTGCACATGCATGTACATGTGTTTGTGTGTCCGTTCATGCATGTGTGTACTTATGTGTGGGTGTGGGTATGTGCATGTGTGTCCTTATGGGTGCATATGTTAGCTTGCATGTGTATGTGTTTGCTTGTCTTTGTTTGCATGCATGTGTATGTGTTTCTTTATGTATCTGTGTGTTGGTACATGTTTGTGTGTGTGTATGTGCATCTATTTTGCTATGTGCATGTTAGTATACATGTGTGTGTGTGTGAATCTAAATGCATTTGCAATTATGAATATGTGTGCATGTGTGTGTGAGGAGGGTGGGTGGTTGTGTATGTGTATGTTGCATATGTGTATGGTTGCGTGCATAGGGGGAGTGTGTCTGGGGGGGAGTGTGTGCACATGCATGAGTGTGTGTATGTACAGTTGTGTATGTGTGGGTGCATGCATGTGTGCAAGCTTTTATGTGTGTGTACACATCTATATATGTGTGATGCATGAAGGTGGGTATTTGTGTTTTCCTGTATGCCTGTATGCACGTGTATATGTGTACATGTTTTCCTATGTGAGTGGTTATGTTGCATGTGCGTGTGTATGTATGCATGTTTGTATGTGAGTGTTCATGTGTTTTTGTTGTGTGTGTGTGTGTGTGTGTTTCTAAGGGTGTGTGTGTGGTTGTTTGCCTACATTTTTTTGCAAATGTGCACGTGTTCTTGTGTGTCTATGAGTGTATGAACGTGTGCATGTAGGTGCATGTTTGTGCATATGTTTGTACATGTGTATGTGTGAGTTTCCATGTGCACATGTGTATGTTCGCACGTGTGTGTGTGTGTGTTTGTCCATATCTATGTGGATATGTGTGTGTGAGTGTCTTTATATGCATTTGTGTGTGTGAGTGTGTCTACACATGCATGTGTGTGAGGGTGTGCATGTGTGTATGTTGGAAGGTGTTTTATATTTTGTTGTGTCTATGTGCTTTCATGTATGTGTTTATGCATGCACATGTGTGTTCTGTGTGTGTGTGTGTGTGTGTGTATAGGAGGATATGCAAGTGCAAGTGTTTGTATGTGTTTATGTGTGTAGGTGTGTGTGTGTGTGTGCATGTGTGTGTTTCTGTGTATGTGCATGTTTTTATGTTTGTGTTGTTGTGAGTGCATGTGTGTGTATAAGTGTGTATGGATGTGCTTGTCCTTGTTCACATGTGTGTATTTGTGCCTGTGTGCATGTATGTGTGTATATGCATGTGCGTATGTGTGTATTTGTGCATGCATTTGTGCATGTGTAACTGCATTTGTAGGTGCATCAGTGAATTTGTGTGTATGTGTGTTTATGCATGTGCAAGTGTGTGTGCAAGCATTTGCATACATGTGCATGTGTGTGTGCCCATGCATGCACTCGTATGTCAATATGTGTGAGTGTACACACAAGCTTATGTGTCGAATTATCCATATGTGCATGTGTATGTGTATGTGCATGTGTTGTGTACGTATTGTTGTGGGTGTGTGTTCATGTGTGTGTTAGTATACATTTTTGTGCAAGGGTATATGTGCATACATTAATGTGTGTCTATGCATGTGTGTAAGTTGTGTGTGTATGCATGTACATGTGCATGTGCTTGGTTGTGTATGTGTGAGCATGCATGTGTGGGTGCATATGCTTGTGTCCATGAGTATGTGTGTATTTGTGTACATGTTCTTACATGCATGCATGTGCATGTGCATGTGCTTGTCTGTGTGTGCATCTATGTGTAAGTCTGCTTATGCTTGTATGTGTGTGTATGTGTTCATGTGTCTATGTGTGCATGTGGGCATGGTTGAATGCTTGTGTGTGTGCTTGTTTATGTGTGTACATCTAAGTGCATGTGTGTGTGTGTGTGTTCGTGCATAGTTGGGTGTGTGTTTTTATGTGAGTGCTTATATGTGTGTGCCTAAGCAGGAGTAAGTCTTTATGTGTTTGTTTGTCTATGCATGTGTCTCTACATGTGTGTCTATGTCGGTGTGAATGTGTGTATATCTTTTTTTGCATGTGCACATTCATGTGTGCATGTGTGTGTATGCATGCATATGAGTGTGTCATTGTATGTGCATACATCTATTTGTGTTCAAGTATATGCATATTTGTGTGCATGTGTGTGTATATGCATGCATGTGTTTATTTATATGTGTGCATACATTTATGTCTCTATATGTGTAGCTGCATGTGGGGGTGTTTGTGTGAGATTGTGTGTGCACATGCATGTGTTTGTGGGCATTTTTGTGAATGTGTGTGTGCATGCACATGTGTGGTTGCATATGTGTACATATGTGTGTCCATGTGTGACTACATTTGTATGGGTGTCAGTGTGTGTGTGCATACATGTGTGCATGTGTTTATGCATTTACATGTGTGTGCGAGTGTTTGTGTGTGTTTATATGTGTGTGTGTGATGCACATGCATATGAATGTGTGTGTGTGTACATGCATGTCTATGTATAGGATTGGCATGTGTGCATGTGTGTGTGCAAGCAAGCATGTTCATGTGTGTATGTGTGTGTATGTGCAGGTTAGGTTGTGGGTGCGAGTGTGCATGCATGTGTTAGTGTGCAAGCATTTTTGTGTGTTTGAGTGTGTGAGTTCCTCTTTGTGCATGTTTTTGTGCTTATGTGTGTATGTGTGTGCATGCATGTGTGGGTGCATGTGTTTGTGTCCATGAGTGTTTATGTGTGTGTGTGTGTATTTGTCTACATGTGCTTACGTGCATGCATGTATGTGTGCATGTATGTATATATGTGTATTTACATGTCTATTTGTGCATGTTTATGTATATCTATAAGCCTCTATGTTTATGTGTGTGCTTGTGCATGTGTTTCAGTGTACATGTACATGTCCATGTGTGTGACTGTGTGGCTGCATTCTTGTGTGTGTGTGTTCTTATGCACGTGCATGTGTGTGTGTTTATATGTGCATGTGTGTGTGTTTGCTTATGTGTTCATGTGTTTGTGCCTATTTGTGGGCATGCTTGTGTGGGTGTCTCTACTTGTGTGCACATGTGTATATGTGTGTTTTTGCATGTCCACATTTATGAGTGCCCGTGTACTCATGTGTGTGTGTCTACACATGCACGTGACTATGTCATTGTATCTGCATGCATCTATGTGTGTATGTGTGTGTGAGCATGTGTTTGTATGTGCACATTAATGCATATGCATGTGTGTGCATTCATGTATGTCTCTGTATGTGTGGGTGTCTATGTGAGGATGTGTGTCTGTGCACATGTCTATGCATGTGTGTGTGCAAGCATGTGTGTGAGCATGCACATGTATGCATTTGCATGGGTGTGTGTATGTACATGTGTTTGTGCACGTGTATGTGTGCATGCAAGTATTTGCATATGTGTTCATTTGTGTGGATGCATGCACATGCTTGTGAATGTGTGCATGTGCATATCTTTGTGTTGGAGTGTGCATGTGTGTGTACATGCATGCATGAATATACATATGTGTGTGCGTGCATGTATGTATTTATGTGTGTGCGTGTGCATATGTGATTGTGGGTGTGTTTGCATGAATGCATTAGTATGTGCATACATGTGCATATGTACATACTTGTGTGAATATATATGTGTGCACACGTGTGTGTGTGTGTATGCATTTGTGAGAGAGAGAGAGAGAGAGTGTGTGTGTGTGTGTGTGTGTATGTTTATGTATGCATATGCATGTGCATGTGTGTGTGTGTTCATGTGCATGTGTTTTTGCATTCATATGTGTATGCATTCATGTCTATCAATGTACATGTGTGTGTGTGTATGTATGTGTGCATGTGTGTGTGTTTTTTCATACTTGTGTGTGTGTATGCATGTGAGCATGGGTGTATGAATGTGCATTTGTATACATGTCTGCATGTGTGTGCTTGTGTGCATATATGAGTGCCAATGTGCATTCATGCATGCATACAAGGGAGCATTCATGTGTGTGTATGTGTATGAGTGTTTTTTGCATGTGCGCATGGATGTACATGTGCATGTGCGTGTGTGCATTTGTGCTTGTGAGTGTTTGTGTGTGTCTATGTGTATATGAATGTGTTTGTGCATGTATGTGTGTTTGTGTATAGGTTTATGCATTTTTATGTTTATTTGCATGTGCATGTGTGTAACTACATGGGTGTGTGCATGAGTGTATGTGCATGTATGTTGCATATGTGTACTTGTATGCATGTGTGGCCATGTGTTTAGGCATGTATGTGTTTATTTGTGCATTTGTGTGTTTGTATATCTATGAGGGTGCATTTGATTCCATGTGTGCATGTGTATGTATGGGTGTGTGTGCATTAATGTATTTTGGTGCATCTATGTGCTCAATTGTAGATGTGTGCATCTCTACATGTGCTTACATGTGTGTACACATTCTTGTGTGTGTTTATGTGTGTGTGTGCATCTACAAATACATATGTGAGTGTGTGCTTGTGTGTGTGTCTGTGAATGTGTGTGTGCATGCTTTGAGCATGTTTATGTGTATATACATATGTGTGAGTCCATGGGAGTATGTGAGCATGAGTGTGCATGTGTGTGTGTGTGTGTGTTTATGTGTGTGTATGTCTGTGCTTATGTGTGTGTGCATCTATATGTACTTATGCATGTGTATGTACTAGTGCATGTGTGTGCAAGTGCATGTTTGTGCATGGTTGTGCATGTGTGTGTGGGTGTGTCTTTGTGCTCATGCCTGCATGTATGTTCATGAGTATGTGTGTGTTTTGTTGTGTGTATTTGTATGTGTGCATGTATGGGTGTGTAGATGAGTGCATACATGTTCTTATGTGTATGAGTGCATAAGCATTGATGCATTTGTGTGCCTTTATTTATGCAAGTGTCATTATGCAAGTTTATGGGTGTTTGTGTGTGTGCATTCATATGTTTATATGTGTGTGCATGTGCACTAGCATTTGTGTGTATGTGTGTATATGAGTTTTGTAGGTATGTGCATGCATGTGAGTATATGTGTGTGTGTTTTTGTTTAGGGTTGTGGTCATCAGTGTGTGTGTGTGTGTGTTTGCATGCATGTATGTGTGAATGTGTGTATGTGTGTGTGTGTGTGTTTCTATATATTTGTGTGTCTATTTATATGTGTGTGTAGATGTGTGTGTAAGTGAATGGGAATGTCTATACATTAATGCAAGTGCATGTTTATGCACACGTGTGTGTGTGTCTGTGTGTGTCTTTGTGTATATGTGTATGTATATGAATGTGCTGGTTGTCTACATGTACATGAGCATGTGTGTGGATATGTGTGAGTGCTCATGCATGTGCTTATGTAGGTGTGCATGTGTGTGTGTGCATGCATGTGTGTGCATATGTGTGTGAATATATGTGTGCATGTGTGTATATATGCATGTGCATTCATCTGTTTGTATGGATGGATGTGTGTATATTTTTACATACCTACATGCATCCATGAGTGTAGATATTTGTGTATGCATGCATGTACATGTGTTAATACATTTGTACATCTGTGCATGTGCAAGCACGTCTACATGTGCATGTGTGCTTGTGTGCATGTATGCATGTATACATGTGTTGGTGTGCATGCATGTGCATATGTGTGTGTGTGTGCGTGTGATTGTATTCATCCTTGTGCTTCTATTTCTGTGTGTGCGCATGTGTGACTGAGAGAGTGTGTAATTAAAAAGTGTGCATTTTTGTGCATGAATTTGATTGTATGTCTATTTGCATGATCGCATGTGTTTATGTTTGTGTGCCTATATATACTTGTGTGTTTGCCTATGTGTGTATGTTCTTGTGTGTGTACCTATGCAAATGTGAGCGCATATGTATGCATTTGCAAGCATGTTTCTATGCATGAGTATGCATAGGTGTGCTTATGTGTGTGTAAGTGTGTGTGGGAGCAAATATCTATGTGTGTGTGCTTGTGTGTATGTGAGCATATGTGTGTGCTTATGTGTGTGCACAAGTTTTTGTGCATATGTGTGTATGTGTGGGTGTGTTTGTGTGTATACTTACAAGTTTGTATATGTGTGAGTGTGTTTACATGCATGTGTGTGTTTGTGCGTGTGTATGCATTTGTGTGTCCATGTGTGTGTGTGTGTATGCACATGCATGTATGTGTGCATATGTGCATGTGTGTTTGTATGTGTGAGTGTGCATATTTGTGGGCATGTGTGTACATGTGCATGTCTGTGTATGTGGCCATGTGTGTGTGTGCATGCATGTTTGTGTGTGTTGGTGTCTTTGTATGTGTGCATATGTGTTTTTATGTGTGTGTATACAAGCACATGTGTGTGTGTTTGTACATTTCAACATGTGTAAATTTGTGTACACTTGTGCAAGTGTATGCACACATGTGTGTTTTTTTTTGCATAGGTGTATGTGTGCATGTGCATATGTGTGTGTGTGTATTTGTGTACATATGTATATTTGTGTGTGTGTGTGCATGCGTGTCCATGAGTGTGCATTTATTTTTGTGTGTGTGTGTGTGCATTTGTATGCATGTCTATGAGCCATTTGGTGTGTGTTTGCATGTGCTTATGCATGCATGTGTGTGTGTGTGTGTGCATGTGCATATGCTTGTGTGTGCATGACATATGTAAGAGTGTGTGTGCATCAATGTTTGTCCATGTGCATGTGCATCTACATTTGTATGTGTGTATGTGTGTGTACATGTGTGAGCATGTGTTATTGTGTGTTTGTGCATGTGGTTTCAAGTGTGCAAGCATGCATGTTCATGCAGGTGTGCGGGTGCAGGTGTGTATGTGCATGTATGTGTTCATATGTGTTCCTGTGTGTATATGTGTGTTTGTGTGTGTATGTGTCAATTTGCATGTTTGTCCACGATTGTGTGTGTCAGTGTGTGTGTAAGCATATGTGCTTGCATGCATGTGTGTATGTGCATGTGTGCATATTTTTACTTATGTGTGTAGTGTGTGTTTATGTGTATGTGGTCATGTTTATCTATTTGTTTGTGTATGTGTTTCCATGTCTATGTGTCTGAGCATGTTTGCGTACTTGTGTGCATGTTTGCATGTATGTGTGTGAGCATTTTTGTGTATGTGTAAGTAGGTGTGGGTGTTGCATGCTTGCATGCTTGTGTCTATATTTATGCATGTGTGTGCTTTTGTGCAAGTGAGTGTATGCATGTGTGCATGTTTTTGTTTGTCTGTGTCATATATGTGCATGTGTGTGTGTGTGCATGCATCCAAATGTGTTAGAGTGCCTAAGTGTGTGTATGCTATTCTTTGTATACGTGTGTGTGGGGGGCATTTGTGCATATATGCTTTTTTGTGTTTGTGTATGTGTGTGCTTATACATTTGCACCCATGTTATTGTATGTGCCTATGCATTTGTACATGTGTGTGTGCATGCATGCATGTGTTTGTGGGTATGTGTGTGTGCATGTGTGTGGCTATGTGTGTGTGTGTAGGTGTGTGTAAGCTTCTATGATCATGCATGTGTGTATGTGTGTATGTGTGCTTGTGTGCCTTCTTATGTTTACATGTTGCATGCTTATGTATCAATTTTGTGTGTGTGTGTATGTGCATGTTAGAGTTTGTGTGTATTTGTGTGAGTGAGTGGGTGTGGGTGTGTGCGTTCATGCATGTGTGTTTGGGGGTGTAAGGGTGTGTGCATTTGGGTGCTTGTGAGTGTGTGTATGTTTATAAGTGTATGTATGTGCATGTGTATGCGTGGGTGCATGCTTGTGTGTATGTGTTCATGCATGTGTGTGTTGGAGTGTGTGCATATGTATGTGTGTGTGTTCGTATGCATGTGTGTCTGTGTATGCTCACTCACACATATGTGTTTGCTTAGGTACACTCATGTGTGTGTATGTGTGTTCATGTGTGTGTGTCCATGCACTTGTGTGTGCATGTGCTTGTGTTATGCATGGTGTGAGTGCATGGGTGTGCTAGCATCTTTGTGTGTGTGCATGTGTTTATATGTATGTGCATGTGCGTGTGTGAATGTCTATGTGTGCATGCATGTGTGTCTTTGTGTATATATGTGTATATATGCATGTGTTCATGTGTGGCTATCTATGTGTAGGTGTGTGGTTGTGTGTGTGCATGTATGTATGTATGTATGTGTGGGGATGTGTTTTTGTGTTCTTTTATGTGTGTGTGAGTGTGCATGTTTGTACATATGCTTGAGTATGGGTGTGTGTGTATGTTCATGCATGTGTGGGTACGTGTGCATGTTTGTTTGTAAGTGTGTGCATGTGCATGTGCATTTGTACATGTGAGTGCCTATGTCTTTATGTTTATGTGTGTGTGTTCTTGCATGTGTATGTGTGTATTTCTAGATGTGCATGTTTGCATGCATTGTCTACTTATGTGTGTTTGTGTTCATATAGTGCTTGTGCTTGCATGTGCATGTGCATGTGCTTGTGTGTGTATGTAAATGTGTGCATGTGCATGTGTGTGTGTGTGCATATGCATATATGTGTGTGTGCATGAGTGAATGCATGTGTATATGTGTATATGTGTGTGTGCCTGTAGACCTCTATGCATTCCTTTGTGTGTGTGCATGTATGTGTGCATGTTTATGCATGTATGCGTGTTTGTGTTGGGGTATGTGTGTGTTTATGTTTGTGTGTGCATGAGTGTGTGTATCTATTTATGCATGTGCATGTGTGAGTGGTCATGTTTGCATGTGTGTAAGTGGTCAAGTCTATGTGTTTTTGTATGTGTGTGCATATGTGTCCTTGTGTGTATGCATGTGAGAGTTTGTGTGCCTTTTTGTTGGTTTATGTGTGTGTGTGTGCATACGTGCTTGGGTGTGTGTCATGTCTTTATGTGCACCAGTGTCCTGCACGCTTGCGTGCAAGCATGTGTGCACTTGTGCGACTATGTGTGTTCATGTCTTTTTATGTATATGTGTGAGTGTGCATGTGTGTGTGTGATTTTTAAAGCAAGCGTGTGGACATGTACATCCTTGTGTGCATGTACATGTTTGTGTGTGCTTTTTATGTGGGTGTGTCCATATATTATTTGTGTGTAGGTGCATTTGTGTGTGTGTATGTCTACATGTGTGCAAGTGTGAATGTATTTGTGTGTGCTTGTATGTATGTCTGTGTGTGTGTTTTTGCGTGTATAAGTGCATGTGTGAGTGTGTGCATGGGCATGAGTGTGTGTGCTTGTGCGTGTGCACATGTGTTTATGAGTGTGTGTCCATGAATTTAGGTGTATGTTTGTTTGTGTGTGTGTGTGTGTGTCTATGTCTGTGTGCATGTAAGCGTGTGTTTGTGTATGTGTGTGTGTATGGATGTGCGAGTGCATAAGCATGTGTGTATGTGTGTGCACCAGTGCATGCTTTTGTGTGTGTGTGCACTTGTGTTTATGTTTGTGCATGTATGTGTGTGTAGGTTTGTGCATGTGTGCATGTATGCATTCACATGTCTCTGTGTGGATGCTTATGTGTGAGTGTGCATGTTGTCATGGATTTGTGCACTTTTGTGTGTGTGAGTGTGCATTGCTTATGTGTATGCTTGTATGAGTGTATATGTATACATGTGTCAATGTCTATGCATCAGTTTGCTTGTGCATATGTGTGCACGGGTACATGCATGCCTGTGCATGTGTGTGTGGGTGTGCATGTACACACACCTCTATGTTTACATTTGTGTCTTCTTATGCATGTGCATGTGTGTGTCTATGCAACTGCATTTGCATACATGTGTGTGTGTGTGTGTTTGTGTGGGCGTGTATGTGTATGTGCGTGCATGCATGTGCATGTGTGTTCATATTGTGCACATATTTGTATGTGCCTTTATTTTGCCAATTATGCTTGCAAGTGTGTGTATTTGTGTTTTTGTGTGAGTATACATGAATGTTTGAGCAAGTGCATGCACATGCATATGAGTATGTGTCTCTTTGTGTGTGTGTGGGTGGGTGCATTTGTTTGTATGTGTGTGCATTCGTGGTAGGTGCATATGTGTACATGCATATGTGTGTATATGCATGTTTGTGTGTGCATATATATGGTGTAGGTATTTATGTGCATGCACATGGGGATGTGTGTGTGTGTGTATGTGTTTGCTTGTGTGCTTGTGTGTTTGTGTGTGTATTTGTGAACATGAATGTGTGCGTATGTGTTTGTGTGTTTGAGAATGCATCTACATGTGTGTCAATATATGTTTGATTATATATGTGTGAGTGTGTGTATTACTATGTAGGTATATGCATATGTTTGCATGTGCATGTGTATGTGTGTGTGTGCATGAACTTGTATGTGTTGGTGAACAAATTTTTGTTGGTCTATGTGGGTGTATATGTGTATGCATGTGCATGTATGTGTGTACATGCAGGAGTATGTGTGTGTGCTTGTGTGGGTGCTTGTTTGCTTACATTTTGTGCTTGCGTGTATGCATTTGTGCGCATGTGTGTGTGCATGCATGTTTGTATGTGTGTGTCTATTTGTATATGGTTGAGTGTGTTTATGCATGTGTTAATGTGTGTATGTGTATGTGTTGGTGTGTGTGAGAGTGTGTGTGAATATGCAAGCTTGGGCATGTGTGTGGTATGCATGTGCGGGTTCATGCGTGTAGGTTTTTGAGTGTGTTTGCTATGTGTGTTTACACGTGCGACATGTGTGCGTACTTTTGTGACTTTGTATTTGTGCATGTGTCTTTATGTGTGTGCGTGTGTATGTGAAAGTTTTAAGGTCTTTGTTTGTGTAGACAAATGTGTGTACTTGTTTGCATTTCTATGTGTGGTTGTGTGCTACATGTGTGTGTGTATGTGTGTATGTCAAGGTGCATGTTATGTGTTCATGCATGTGCATGTGTGTGTAGGTTGGCATGTGTGTGCATGTCCATGCAAAAGTGTGTGTGTCCTAGCGGGGTTGTGTGCATTGGTGTGTGATTGTGTGTGCGAGCATACGTGCATGTATGAATTTATGCACACGTAGAATTGTGCACTTGTATGCACATGTACATGTGGGTGAGCACTTGGGATTGTGCATGTTTGGGTGTGTGGGTTTGTTTGTGTGCTCGTGTTTGTCCTTGCATGCATGCTCGTGTGTGTTTTTGTATGTGTGTGTGTGTGCTTATGTATGTGTGTGCATATTTGTGTGTTCCCCATAGACATGTGTGTATGTAGGTCAGTACATATGCGTGTGCATGTGAGTGTATGTATTCATCTATATTTGCATGTGTGCATGTGAGTGTGTGTATGTGTGTGCATGCTTGTGTTTGTGTGCATGCTTGTGTTTGTGTGCATGTGTGTGTGAGAGTACATATGTGTATATAGGCATTTGTGTTCATGCATGGGTGTGTAAGTGTGTGTGTGTGTGTATCTGCATGTTTGTGTGTGTAGACCATTACGAGTGTGTGTACATGTGTACGTGCATGTGCATGTCTTTCTACTTGTGTTTGTGCTTATGTGCATGCATATTTATGTGCTTGTACATATGTTTGTGCTTGTGCATCTATGTGCTTGGGTTTTTGTGTATGTGTTATTGTGTGCATATGGAGGGTGGCATGTATATGTAAGTGTGCATGCATGTTTGTTTGTGTATGCATGCATGTACATCTATATGCATGTCTGCTTTTATGTGTTTGTACTTGTTTGTATGTTTGTTCTTATGTGCATACATGCCATGAGTGTCAACAAGCATACATGTTCATGTGTGTGTGTGGTTGGGTGAGTGTTCATGCATGTGCATGTGCATGTAAGAATGTGTTTGTTTGTATGCACGTGCACATGTGTGTGTTCACAAGTGCATTTGTATGTGCATGTGTGAGTGCACATGTTTATGCTTGTGTGTGTATTTATTGTGTGCCTGTGTGTGCATGTATGTGTGTGTGTGTGTGCATGTGCATGCATGCATGTGTGTATGCTTGTGAATATTTGAGTTCACGTGTGTTAAACTCTGTGTGTGAGTGTGTGTCTATGTGTGCTTGTGTGTGTCTATATGTATTGGCATGTTTCTTGTGTTCATATGCACGCATAAGTTCATGTGTGCTCATGTGAGTGTGTATGCAAGTGTGCATGTGTGTGCATGCAATAGTCTATGTGCATTCAAGTATGTACATGTGCGTGTGTGTGAGTTCATGTGTGGGTGTATTTTATGTGTGTGTGTGTGTGAATATATGTGTGTGAACATGTGTTTGTGTGTGTGTTTTATGTGTGTGTACGTCGGTATATGTGTGTGTGTGTGCATTGATGTGTGTGTATGTACATGCATTTATTTGCATACTTTTGTGCATGTTTGTGCATTGATGTGTGTGCACATGTGCATATGTTTATGTGAGTGTGTGTGTGTGCATGTATGCATGTATGTGTGCATATGTGCATGTGTGCATGTGTGCAAGCACAAGTGAGTGCATGTTTTTGTGTTCTATGCATGCATGAGTGTAGGTGTATGTGGGTGTGTGTGTGTGTATATGTGCATGTGTGCACAAACATGCATGTGCATGTGTGTACTTGTGTACATGTTTATGTGTGCAAGCCTATGCATGTGTGTGTGTGCTTCACATTGCGTGTGTACATGTGTGTGTTTATACATGTGTTTGTGTGTGTGCATGAGTGTCATATTGTGCAAGTGCATGTGCGTATCTTTGTGTGCTTGTGTATTTGCACGTGCATCTGTGTGTGCATGTGTATGTGTGTGTGTTTGTCTGTGCATGTCTATCATTTTATTTGTGTGTGTACATGTGTGTGCATGTGTGTGTGTGAGGGGTGTGTACTCGTGTGTTCATACATGTGCATGTGTGTGCCTTTGTATGTTGTGTGTGTGTGTGTGTGTATTTTTGCATATTTGCACACATGAACATATGTGTGTGTAAGGGTGTGTGCAAGTGTGTGTGTTCATTGGTGTTTGTATTTGTGTATGTTTATGTGTATGTGTGTGTATGTGTGCATAAGTGTGTGTGGGTGTGTGTATGTAATCAGGCACATGTGTGTGTGTGTCGATGCAAGTGTGTGTTTGTGTGCCAATGTTGGTGTGCATCTGTCAATTATGCAAATGTGTCTACTTGTGTGTGCATTTGTGTCTTTTAGCATTTATGTATGTATATTTATCTATGTGTGTGTGTATTTGTATGAGTGTGCATACATATATGTGTTCATTGGTGCGAGTGTGTTTGTGTGTGTTTAAACATGACTATGTTCCTGTGTGTAGCTATGTGTGTGGGTGTCTGTGTGATAGTGTGTATGTGTGGGCATGCATGTTCATGTATGTATGTGTGGGTGTGGGCATGTGTGTGTATGCATGTGCATGTCTATGTGTACACATGTGTGTGTGCAAGTGCATGTGTGTTTGTGTGTGTGGACATACATGTGTGCATGCATATGTATGTATGTATATTTGTGTGTGCATGTATACCATTTTGTATGTATGTGTGCATATATGTGCGTGTTTGTGAGGGGGTGTGTATTCATGCATTTGTGCATGTGCTTGTGTGTGTCTTTGTATATTGTGTGTGTGCATTTTTGTGCATCCGCATTTATACACATATGTGTGTGTGGGGGTGCATGCATGCATGCGTGTGTTCATTGGTGTCGATGTTTGCGCATGTTTACATGTATATGTGTTTGCGTGTGTGACTATATGTGTGTATATGTGTATGTGCAAGTGTGTGTGTGTAATCAAGCATATGTGTGTTTTGTGTGTCCGTTTTGGTGTGCATTTGTGTGATTATGCATGTGTGTTTGCTTGTGTGTGCACATGTGTGTGTGAGCATGTGTGTGTGTATTTGTGTGAGTGCTTGCACATATGTGTGCTCATTGGTGCATGCGTGTTTGTGTGTATTTGTATGTGAATCTATCCCTATGTGTAGTCATGTGTGGGTGTGGGTGTGTGTGACAGTGTGTATGTGTGTGCACTCATGTGCATGTATGCATGTGTGTGGGTGTGTGCACGTGTGTGTGCATGTGCATGTCTATGTGTGCACATGTGTGTGTGCATGGGTGTTCCTGTAAGTGTGTGTTTCTATTTGTATGTGTGTGGTTGTTTGAGTGGATGAATGTATGTGCTTTTTTGTGGATGCATATGTGCATATGTTCGTGTCTATATGATTGCTTGTGTGCAAGCATGAGTGTTATGTGAGTCTATGTGGGTGTGAGTGTGCATTTGTATGTATCGATCCATGTTTGTGTGTGCGTGTGTGTGTGTGTGCATGAATTTCATGTGTGTTTGTGTATGTTTGTGTGCAAGTGCATGTTTGTATCCATGTTTGTGAATATGTGTGTGTATGTGCATGTGTGTGGTTGTATTTATGGGTATGTACATGTGTGCATGTGTGCTTGGGTTGCATATGTGCCTAGGTGTGCATGTGTGTGTGGTTATTTTTGTGTATAGTTGCACATGTGTATGCATATACTCCTATGTGTATGTGTGTGCATGAGCATGTGACAATGTGTGTGAATGTGTGTGCTTATGTGTGTCTATGCAGGTGTGTATGTGTGTGTGTGGGAGCATGTGTGTGTATGTTTGTGTGTCCTATGCATGCTTGTGTGTAGGTATGTATGTGCACATGTGCAAAGATGTCTATATGCATGTGCTTGTGTATGCCTATGTGCTTATTTGTATGTGTGCACGTGTTGTTGTGTATTTGTTTGCATGCGTGTACTAGTGCACATGCACGATTGTTCCTCTCTATGTTTGTGAGTGTGAATGTGTATGTTTATGCATGTGTATGCACATATGTCTATTATTGTGTGTGTACATCTTTGTGTGCATGCATATGCATACATGCGTGTGTTTGTGTGTTTTCTTGTATTTGCATGTGTCCATGCCTTTTTTATGTGTGTGTCGGTGCATGTGTTTACAAGTGTGCATGTGTGCATGTGGGTATGGGTGTTTGTGTGTATGCTTGTGTTTGTCCATGTGTGTGCACCTACATACATGTGTGTGTGTTTGCATGCATGTGCACATGAGCACATGTGTGTGTGCATCAAACCATGCATGTAAACTTGTCTGTTCAGTGGTGTTGTTATGTGCGGGTGTTCATGTGTGTGAATGCATGTGTGTGTGTTCACAGGCACATGTGTGTGTGTGGGTGCATATGTGTGTTTGTCCATGTTTTCATGTGTGTATGTGTATGTGGATGTGAGTGATTATGCACATGTGCCTACATGGGTGTGCTTATAAGTGTGCATACGTGTATGTGTGTGTGTGCACGTGTGTGTGTGTGTATGTGCTTGTGTGTGTTCATGAGTTGTTGCATGTGTATGTGCATGCATGCATTTGTGTGTTAATGTGAGGTTGTGCATAGTGTTGTGTGTGTGAGTGCATGTGGATATGTGTATAGGTGTGTGTGTGTGTGTGTATGTGTGCTTGTGTGTGCATTTGTGTGCATGTGAGCTTGTGCAAATGGATGTGAGTGAGCACAAGGTCTTATGTGTTTATAGTTGTGTGTGTTGTGTGTTAGAGCATGCACATGTGTGCGTATGTGTGTGCATGTGAGTTTATTTGTATGCTTGATCTTGTGTGTTTGCATGTGAGTGTCTACATTTCTGCATATGTTCTTACGTGCATTTTTGGATTTGTGTGCATGTGCATATGTGTTTTCCTATGCTTGTTTATGCATGTGTTCATGTGTGTGTTGCTATGTAGATGCGAGTATGTACGTCCATGTGCGTAACATACATGTGCATTTGTGTGCATGTACAAGTGCATGTGTGTGTGTTTAGGTATGTGTATAGGTTTGCATGCATGTGCTTATGCATGTGTTGGTATGTGTGTTTGTGGGTGTATGTGTATATAGATACATATGAATCAATAGCTATCTATGCACTTGTGTGCTTGTGTGTGTGTGTGTGTATACACTCAAACTTTTGTCTACATGGGTTCATGTGTGTGTGAGTATGTGGGTGTATGTGGGAGCTTATGTATGTTTGTGCATCACTACAATTCTGCATGTGGGTTTGTATTTATGTGTGCACTATAGTACATGTGTGTGTGTTGGTTAGTGTGTGTATGTGTTTGTTCGCACGTGTATGTGTGTGTCATTATTTCACATGTGTATTTGAATGTGTGCACGTGTATGTGTGCATGCAAGTTTTGGCTTGTGTGTGTTCATGTGTGTTTACTTGTGTATGTGCCTGTGTGTGCATCTTTGTGTGCACACGTGTGTACATGTCTTTCTTAGCATAAACATGTGTGTGTGTGTGCTAATACATGTACATGCTTGTGTGAATGTGTATTTTTGTGGTGTCTATGTGTATGCATGTGTGTGTTTGGTATACATGTAGACATTTGTGGGTGCATCTCCATGTGTTTTGTGTGTGTGCATGTGCATGTTTGTGTGTGGATGTGTGTGTGTGTATAAGTGTATGTGTGATATGCATGTGTGTGTGCACATGTGTATATGTGTGTTTATTCTTGTGTGTGCATGTTTGTGAGTTTCAGTGCATGCGAGTCTATGTGCGTGTGTATGCTTATGTGAGTGTGTAGGTGCATGACTCTGTGGTTGCGAGTGTGTGTGAGTATGCATTTGTTTTTGTTCATGTGCATGTGTGTGTGAATGTACAATGATGAGTGTAAGTATGCATGTGCATGCTTGTTTGAATGTGCATGTGTGCTTGTGTGCATGTTTGCATGTATGTGTGTATGTCTATCTGTATGGTAATAACTATGTGTGTGCATGTGTGCATATCTATAGTTGTATGTGTGTGTTGGTGAGTGCATATGTGCATGTATGCATTAGCATGTGCATGTGTTTGTGTGTGTGTGTGTGTGTGTTTGTGTGAGTGCATGTGTGTGTGCTCATGTATATATTGACTTATATGTAGGCATGTTTATGTGCATGTGTGTGTGTGAGTGTGTGTGCTTATTTGCATATTTGCATGCGTTTATGTGCATGCTCATATGCATGTGAGCATGTGTGTGTGAGTGTGTGTTTGTACAAATGTGTGCATGTGTCTACATATGTGTGTGTGCATGTGTCTATGCATGTAGGTGCACGTGTGCACGTGCACAGGTGTGCATGTACATGTATGTGTGTAAGCACGTTTGTGTGCATACATGTATGTATGCATGTGTGTGTGTGTGTGCACGTAGGTATTTTCCAACTATGTTTACGTGTGTTTTTGTGCATGTGTTTTTATTGTGTGCATGCATATGTGTGTATCGCACATCTATCTGGTATGCATGTATGTACATCATGTGCATTTTCACGCTTGTATGTCTTTATGCCCTCATGTTTATGTGCATATATGTTCTTATGTGTGGGTATGTGCATGAATATTTGTGTACATTTTTGTGTCTGTGGGAACTTGTGCATGTGTGTGCATGTGCTTGTATGTGTGTGCATATGTATGTTCGTGTGCTTGTGTGCATGTGTGTGTTTTTGTGCTTGTGTCTGTGTGCATATGTGTGTGTGTGTGTGTGTTTTTGCATATGTATGTCAATGTGCGTGCATTTGTGCATGTCTATGTACATGTGTGAATGTGTGCATGTGTATTTGTGATTGTGTGCATGTGTATTTGTGATTGTGTGCATGTGTGTGTGTTTGTGTCTATGTGTTCATATCAACATATGTATATGTGCATGTACATGTACGTGTGTCTATGCATGTGCATGTGTGAGAGTCTATGTTTGTCTTTTCCTGTGTGTGGACATGTGCATACATGTTTATGTATCTATGTACATGTGTGCATGTGTGTCTATTTATGTATATTTGTGTGTGCGTGGATTTGTTTGTATGTGAACATGTGCGTGTGGTGCATGCACATGTATATGTGTGTGTGTGCATGTGTGTGTAGGCATGAGTATGTGTGTTTGTGGGTAAGTATATGCCTACATGTGCACATACATAGGTGTGTGTGAGTGCATGTTAACGTGTGCATGTGTGAGCGTGTGTGTGAATATGTGAATACACTTGTGTGTATATATGTGTGTGTGTGTCAATGTGTTCAGGTGATGTGTTTATGCATGTGTGCATGTGCGCATGTATGTGTGTGTGCATTTGTGCATGTGTGTTTGTTTGCATGTGCATACACATGTCTGTGCATTCTTATTTGAGTGTATGTGTGTGTGTGCATGCATGTATCTATGCATTTGTGTGTGCTTGTGTGTGCATGTGGATGAGCATGTGCATGTGTGTGTGTGCATGAGCACACATTTGTCTTTGTGTGTGTGTGAGAACATGCATAAGTGTGCTATTAGTGTGTGTGTGTGCATGTGCTTGTGCATTTGTGTTAGTTTCTATGCAAATGCAGTTGCATGTTTGTGCATGGGTGCATAGTCATGTGTAGAAGTATAAGTATGTATACATGTGAGCATATGCGAGTGTGTGTGTTTGAGTGTGAGTGTGTGTGTGTGTGTGTGCATATGCATGCATGTGTGTGAGTGTGTGGGTGCTAGTGTGTACATGTGTGCTTTTTTGTGCAGAGGTACATGCATGTTTGCTTGTGTGCTTACATTAGTGTGCATGTGTGCTTGCATATGTGCTTGTGTGTGGGTCATTGTGTGTGAGTGTGTGCGTATGGGTGTGCATATTTGTCTTTGCATCTATGTGCATATGAGTTGGTGTGTGCGATAATGTGTGCATGTGTGTGTGTGTGTGCATCAGTGCATAGAACTTATGCATAAGTTTGGGTATGTGTGCCAAGGCCCGTGAGTGTCTTCATGTGGGCATGTTTGCATATTTTTTTTTCATGTCTATATGTGTGTGAGCTGTTGTCCACGTGTGCGTGAGTATCTATTTGTGTTTGTCTACATGTGCCTATGTGGGTATGTGTGCAAGTGTGTGTATTTGTTTGGGTATCTTTACATGCATGTATATATATATGTGTTCTTGTGTGTATTCATCTATGTATGTGTGTATTTTTGTGTGTGTATGGATGTGGGCATATGCATGTGAGTGTTTGTGTGTGCTTGAATGCATCCGTATGTGCATTTTTGTTTGTGCATGTAGGCATATATGGGTGTGTGAGTGCATGTGTGTGTGTTTATTTGTGTATGTGTTTGTCTTTGCATGTGCATATGTGTGACTAAGCATGTGTGTTTTTGTGTGAGCATATGGTAGTGTATGCATGTGGTGTGCTTATGTGTGCACAACTATGCATGTATGTATGTGTGCACTTGTGTGTGCACATATGTGTTCATCTGTGTGTGTGTCAGTACATGTATGCATTGACACGTGTGTGTACATGTGTGCATATGTGAGTGCATGCGCATGTGCATTTGTGTGTGAGGGCGTGAGTATATTTTTGTGTATTGGTGTGTATGTTTGTGAGCATGTGTTAGTTTGTGTACTTGACACGACATGAGTGAGTTCATGTGTGCTTGTGTTAATATGTGGGTGCTTTTGTCTATGCTTGTGCGGATCAATGTGTGTGTGTTTGTGTAAAAGCATTTGTGTGCTTATGTGTGTATGTGTCTACATGGGCAATGTGTGAATGTATGTGTGTGCATGTGTGTGTGTGAGTATGTGTGTGTGTGTGCATGCATGTGTGTATTTGTATACAGGCATGTTTGCATGCTTTGGTGTGTGTATGTGTGCACATGTGTTATAGTGTGTGGGGGGTGTGTGCCAATGTGTGTGTGTGTGAGTGCAAATGTGTTCATATGTGTGCATGAGTGTGTTCATATGTCCATGTGTGTGTGTGCCCTTATGTGCATGTGTGTGTGTATGCATGAGTGCACGAGTGCATTTATGTATGTATGTGTGTGTGTATATGTATATATGTGTATGTATATATATGTATGTGTACATCTTTTTGTTTATGACTGTATGTGTTTGTCTATGTGGATGTGCATGTGTGTGCAAATGCCCATTTGTGCATGTGTGTGCACATGTAAGTGTGCATGTTTGTCTTTGTCTGCATATATGTGTGTGTGTGTATATATTTGTGAATTTATACATGTGGGTGTGTGTGAGTGTGTGTGCTTGTGTAAGCATGTGTGTGCTTGTGGTTGTTTATGTGTATGTTGGTGTGCGTGTGTGTGTTTCCATGTGTGTTTGTGCACATGTGTGTGCATTCATGTGTGTGAGTGCATGTATGCATGTGCATGTGTAAGTCTTTATGCATGTCTGTGAGCCTATTTATGTGCTCTTCTGTGAGCCTATGTGTGTGCATATGTGTGCCTATAGGTGCATGTGCTCGTGTGTGCATGCGAGTGCATGGGTGTGTGTGCATGCATGATCGTTAGTTTGTGCTTGTGTGTGTGCATGCATGTGTATGTGCACTTGTGTGCATGTGTTATTGTGTGTACTGGTGTGGATGCTTGTGTTAGTGTGTAAGCATGCAAGCATTTGCAAGTGTTTGTGTGTGTTATTGTGGGTGTTCATGTCGGTGTGTGTATGCATGCATGGGCATTTGCATTTATTTGTGTGCATGCTATGTGCTCATATGTGGGATTGTGTGCATGTGTGTGTGTATATGTTTGTTCGTGTGTCTTTGTGCATGTGCATCCATGTGTTTGCATACATGTGTATGCTAGTGTCTGTGTGTGCGTACATGTGTGTGTACCTATGTTTCTGCACATGTGCGCATGTTGGGCCATGTGCATGGGCAAGCATGTGAGCATCTTTGTGTGTGTGTTTATGTGAGTGCATAGCGCATGTGTGTGCCTTATTTTTTGTATGCATACAATTATCTAAAAGTGGCCACATGCGAGTGAATGTAAGTGTGCATTTGTTTGTATTGTTAGTCTCTTTGTATGTTTCTATCAGTGTGCATGTGTTTTATGTTCGTGTCTATGTGCATGAGTGTGTATGTGTATTTATGCACATATGTGTGTCTGCTAGTGTTTATGTGTGCCTTTATTTGTGTGAGCATTGATGTATGCATATGTTCATGTTCATGTTTGGATGTGTGACTATCTAGTTGTGCATTTTGGTGTGTATTTGCACATGTGCATGTGTATATTTGTGTGTGTACATGTGTGCACATTCGAGTGGGTGCATGTCTATGTTTGAGTCTATTTGCGTGAGAATATGTATGTGTATGTTTTTATATGTTGTGTATGTCTGAGTATGCATTTGTATGGGTGTCTATAGTCATGTGTGTGTGTGCACGTGTTGTTTTTTTGTGCATGTGTTTGTAGGTGTGTGCTTGTGCGAGTGTATATGTTTTCCTATGTGTGAATATCTATTAGTTAATGTATGTATGTGTGTGTCTACGTGCACTTGTGTGAGAGTATTACCATGTGCATGCTTATGTCTACATGTGTGTGTGTCTGCATGCATATACATGTGTGGATGCATGTGTGTGTTTGCATGTGTGTGTGCGCACATGCATTTACATGAGTGTGCATATGCATGGGTGTGCATTCATATGTGTTAAGGGAATATGCATGTGTGTGTGTCTGCTCCTACATACGTGTGTGTGTTTGTGTATATCTACACCTGCACATATGTGCGTCTGCATGGGCACATGTACGTGTGTGTGCTCATGTGTGTGTGTGTGGGTGTTTATGTGTGTGCACGTGTTTGTGCATATGCATGAGTGTGTGTATGTATGCATTTGTGTGTGCAGGCAGGCTCATGTGTGTGTGTAGGTACATGTATATGTGTGTTTTTCTGTGTGCATGCATGTATATGTGTGTGCATCTGTGATTGTGCATATATATTTATGTGTGCATGCCATGTGTGTGTATGCTCTATGTATATGCACATGTGTTTGTAAGTGTGTGTGCCTATATTTAGGTGTATGTGCACACATATGTGCATGCAAGTGTTTGAGCATGTGTTTATGCATGTGAGCTCTTGTGTGTATGCTAATGCATGCATGTAGTTGTATGTGTGCAAGTGTATGTGTGTGTGTGTGCATATGTATTTAAGCATGTGTGAGCATGTGCAAGTTTGTGTTCATGCAAATGTGTGTGTATGTTTGTGCATTTGTGTTTATACGAGTGTGTGTGCATTTATGTGAGCTTATGCATATGACTATGTGTGCATGTGTTTGTGTGCTTAAGTATATATGTGTGTGTGTAGGAACATGTCTATCAATGTGTGCATTTGTATATGAGTGCGTGTTTGTTAGCATTTGTTTGTGTGTGCATGCGTGCGTGTTGTGTGCGTTTACATTTGTGTATGTGTCCATGTGTATGCTTGCATGTGTGTTTACATGAGCATTTGTGTGTGTGCCTATATGTGTATGTGTTTTCTTGTGTTTATGTGTATGCATTTGTAGGCATGTGCGGGTGTATGTACATGTGTGTGATCAAGGGAATGCATGCGTGAGTGTTCGTATATGCATGTGTGTGGAAGTGTGTATGCAAGTCTATGTGCATGTGTGTGTGTACATGTGCCTGTGTGTCTATATGTGTGTACATGCATGTTTATGTGCATGTGTGTGTTTGTGTGTGCATTTCTCTTTGTGCTTGTGTATATTTATATGTGTACATGTGTGCGTATTCACTTTTGTGTACATGTGTGTGCATGCCTCCTAGTGTATGTGGGTGTGTTCGTGCATGCATTTGTGTTTGTCTATTTGTGTGTTGATGTTTGTGATTGTACGCTAGTGTGAGAGTATGCCTGTGTGGGTTAGTTCATGTGTCTGTGTGCTTTTACATGTATGTGGGTACGTGTA
Source organism: Vanilla planifolia (assembly GCA_023846275.1). NCBI lineage: Eukaryota > Viridiplantae > Streptophyta > Magnoliopsida > Asparagales > Orchidaceae > Vanilla > Vanilla planifolia. Next base: position 630,792 of record JAIUJO010000275.1, read on the forward strand.
TGTATGTGATTGCATATGTTTGTGTGAGTTAGTATACATACTTGTGTGTGTGTGCTTGTGCATGTAGGTGTTTGTCTTTGTGCATATAGATATGTGTGCTTGTATATATGTGTATATTCATGCGTGTTTGTGCCTATGCATGTTCATAAAAGTATATGCATGTGCATATGCTTGTGTTCATGTGTGTATTAGTGTGTGCATGAATGTGTGTGCCTATGTATATTCATAAGAGTTTGTGCATTTGCACATTTATGTGATTGCATACTTATGTGTGTGCATGTGCTTATGTATGTGTAGGCATGTGTGTATGTGTGTTTATGTACTTGTGTGCATGAGATGGATGTGCATGAATTTGCATTTATGTGCATATTTTTGCATGTGTATATGTGGGAAAGTGTTTGTTTGTGCATGCGTGAGCACATATGTGTGCATTCATGTTTGTATCCATGAATGTTTGTATCCATTTATGTTTGTGTGTCTATGTATTTTGGCATGTGTGCATGCATGTGTGTGTATTATTGTGTGTGTGTGTGTGTGTTAGGATGTACATTTGCATGTTTACACTCATGTGCATGTGTGGGTGTACGAGTGTGTGTGCTTGTGCACGTGTGTGTATAGGTGTTTAAATGTGCATGTGCATGTGTTTTCATAATCATGTGTGTGTCATGTGAGAGTTCTTATTTGTGTATTTGTGCATCTTTGAGTGTGAGCATGTCTATGTGTATGGATGTCAGTGTGTGTGCATGTGCATGTGTATGTGTGTGAGTGTACTTGTGTATGTAAGTGTGTATGTGTGTATTCCTTTGTGTCGATGCTTATGGGCATGTGTGTGTGCATGTGTATGATCATGTGTGTATGTGGTTATGTGTTCATGTGTATGCATATGCATTTGAATGTGTGATTGTGTGCGTACATTTGTTTTCTTGCATGAATGTGTGTGTAGGTGTACATGTGTATTTTTTTTGTGCATGTATACATGTGTGTGTGACTGCATGTGGGTGCATGTGGGTGTGTGAACATGTGTGTGTGGTCATGTGTCTGAGAATATGTGTGTGCATGTGTGTGTATCTGTGTGCATGGGTGTGTGTCTATACGTGTATGTGTGTGAGCATCTTTTTGTGTGTTCTTATTGGTGTAAGTGGGCATGCCTACATGTGTGTATAGACATGTGTGTCTATGTGTGTGTTCATGTGCTTGTGTGAGTGTGCACTGGCATGTGCTCATTTGTGTGTGTGTGTGCATATGCAAGTATGTGTTTGTGTGTGTGTGTGTGTGTGTGCATGTATACATATGTCTGTGTATGTTTATGTGCATGTGTTTTTATCTTTGTTTATATATGTGTGTGTATCTTAAGGTTTGCATATACATGTGTGTGCATGCATGTGTGTGTGTTTATGGGTGTATGTGTGTGCATGGACATTTGAATGTATGTGTGTATGTGTCTTCATGTGCATCCATGAGTGTGTTTGTTTCTTTACTTGTCTATGTGTGTGCATGCATGTGTTTGTGTGCATGCACATGAGGGTGTCGGCATAGGTGCGCATGTGTGAGTATGTGTATGTGCATACATGTGTGTGTGAGTGTGCATATGTGTATCTGTGTGTGTGTGTGCATATGCAGTTTGGTGTGTTTGTGTATGTGTATATATGTGCGGGCATGAGTGTGTGAGAGAGAGTGTGCAAGTGTGTGTAAGTATTTGTTTGTACATTTGTGCATATATGCATCCATGTTTGTGTGGGTGTGTAAGCATATATGTGCAAGGGTGTGTGTATGTGTATGTGTATGCATGTGAGCATGTTTGAGTGCATGTGTGTGTGCGTATGTGCATGTGTTTGTGTGTGTGAGTACGTATGCATGCATGTGCATGCATGGTTTTATGTGTGTGAGTGTGTGCTTGCTAATGTGTGTATGAATATGAGTTTGAGTGTGTGTATGTGTGTGTGTGCATGTGCATGGGTGTGCTTATGTATTTTTATGTGCTTGTGTATGGGCGTGTATATGTGTATGTATGTGTGTGTGTGTGTGTGCATATTTGCACATGTGAGCATGTGTGTATGTGTGAATGTATGCATGTGTGTTTTTGTGTGTACGAGTGTGTATATGCATGTGTATCTGTGTGTGCATTTGTGTTTTCGCTTGTGTGTGCTGTGGGTACAAGCATGCATGTTTGTGTGCATGCATTCTTGTGCATGCGTAGGTATGTGTTTTTGCATATGCATGTGTACATGTGGGTGGATGTCTACATCTGTGTGTATCAATGTGCAAGTATGTATGTGCACATGTGTGTGTGCATGTCTAAGTGTGTTCATGCCTACACATGTGTCTGTGTGTTCATGTGTGTGGGCATTTTTTTGCATGTGTATGTGTATGTGTACATGTGCATAAGTGCATGTGTGCGTGTGCACATGGGCAAATGTGCGGGCATGAGTGTATGTGTATGTCGGCAAGTGTTTGATTATGCACATGTGTGTGTTTGTTTTGCATGTGCATCTACATGTGTGTCTGCATCTGTGTGCATTTATGTGTGTTTGTTCTAGTGCATGTGCATGTGAATTTCTACATGCATATGTGCATATGTGCATATGTGTGTGTGTACATTTGTGCATGAGTTTGTGTGGATGTGAGTGCACATGTGTGTGTGCATGTTTGTGTTAGTATGTTTGAGAGTATGCATTTAAATGTGTGCATTTGCATTTTCCTTTGTGTGACTACATATTTGTCTATGCATGCATGTATGAGTGCATGTGTGTGCACCTATATGTGTAAGATTGTGTATGTGTGTACATGTGTGTATGCATGTATGTGTGCTTATGCATTTGTATGTGTGTACACATGTGTATAAGTGTGTGTGTGAGTGTGTTTGTATCTACATATCCATGGGTGTGTGCATGCATCTATCTGTGTCTGCACATGTGTGAATGCTTCTATGCATGTGTGTATGTGGCACTTGTGTGTGTGTGTTCGTGTCTGCTTGTGCAAGGACTGGTGTGTGCGTGTGCATGTGTGTACAAGTTTCAATGTGTGCATGTGCATGCATGTGTGTGGTTGCATGTGTGTGTTCACTGGCATGCTTACATGCACATTTGTGTGGGTGGGTGTTTATGTGTTGTGGTGTGTGTATGCACATGGGTGTGTGTGGGCAAGTGAGTGCATGTGTGTGCATTGTTAAGTGTCTATGTACATGTGCATGTGTGAGCATGTGTGTACGTGTGTCTATACATGTATATGTGCGAGCATGTTTGTGTGTGTACATGTCAGTGTGTGCCTACATGCCTACGTATGTGCGTGTGTACATGTGTGCATACATGTGTTTATCTTTGTTTGTATGCATGTGCATATTTGTATGTATGCATATGTGTTTCTGCTCATTTATGCAGAAGCATATGTGTCTATGTGCATGTGTATGCATGTGCATGGGCATGTATGCTTATGTGTACATATGCATTTCTCTCTCTATGTTGTGTGTGTGTGTGTGCATGCATGTGTGTATCCACAAGTGTGTGTGTATTTATGTGAGCATGTGATTGTCTTTTTGCATGTATGTGTAAGTGCATGCACATATGTGTGTTGGTGTGCATTCGTCAATGTGTTCTGGTGCTTGCATTTGTGTGCATGCATTTTGCATGAGTATGCACATGTGTGCATGTGCTTATGTGTGAGTGTGTAAGTAGGTGTGTGCATATGCATATGTGCATTTGTGTGTGTGAGTGCATGTGTGTGTGTATGTATGTGCATCTACATGTGTGTGTGCATGTTTGTGTTTGTGTGTGTGTGTGTCTATGTGCATATGAGTGAGTGTGTGTGAGTATGCTTGCATATGTGTGTGCATCTGTGTGTGCGCATCCATGTGCAGGTATCTACATGTGCATGTGCATGCAAATGTGTGTTGGGCTTTGAGTATGTGTGTGTGTGTGTGTGCACATATGTGTCTAGATTTGAGAGTGCACGCATGTGTGTGTGTATGTGCTTGTGTGCTTGAGAGTGCATGTGTGTGCGAGTTTAGGTTCGTGTGTGTTCATATGCAAGCATCAGTACATATTTGTCTGTGTGTGTGTGCATGCGTGTGTGCATATTTACATGTGCATGTGTGTGTGAGGGTGTGTATGCATGTGTGAGTGGGGGTGTGTATGCATATTTGTGTGTGTGTATCTATGTCTATAGGTGTGTGTGGGTTGGTCTTTGTAGGTGTATGTGCATGTATGTGTATGCATATATGTTGTGGTTATGTGTGTGTGTGTGTGCTTCTATGCATGTGTTCATGTGCATGTGTGTGTATGTGGGTATGTGTGCATGTGTAGGTGTGTATGTATGTTTATGTGAACATATGAGACGGTGTATGCATGCAAGGATGTAATCATATGTGTACACAGTTTTGTGGCTATGTTTGTGCTTTGTATGTGTGAATGTACATGTCTGTGTGTCTCTATGTGCATCTGCATGTGTGTGTGTGTCGTGCACATGTGTGTATGCTTCTATGTGTTTGTATGTGTGCATGTGCTTGTGCATGTGTGTAAATGTTCTTATGTGTGTGTGTGTGCACATCTTTGCATGTGTGTTGGAGTTGGTACATGTGTGAGGAAGTGTGTATGTGTGTTTGTAGTGTATGTCTACATGTATGTGCATGCATGCCTATATGTGTCATTGTGTGTGTGTGTCTGTGTATGTGTTTTTATGTGTTCTTTAATGTACTGATGTGTGTGAGTGTATGTCTGTGTGAGGGTGCATTTGTTTGTGTGCATGCATCCATGTGTGTGTTTGCATGTGTATCTATTTTTACATGTGCACATGTGCATAGGTGTGCATTTGTGCAAGTATTTGTATGCATATGTGTGTGCATGATTGTGCATATGTATGTGTATGCATGTGCTTGTGTTCGTGCATGAGTGTGTGCATTTATGTGTGGCCTTATGCATGTGTGTGTTTGCATTTATGTATGTGTGCTTATGTTTTGTAGGTGTATGGGTATGTTCACATGTGTATACAAGTGTGCTTATGTGTATGTTTGTGTGTAATTGTATATGTATAACTATCTTTGCATTTGTGTGAACATGTGTCTGTGCATGTTAATAGGTGTTTGTGCATACACGTATGTGTGTGTGTGCACGTGTTTACATATGCGTGCATATGTGTGTGCCTATGCATGCATTTGAGTGTGTGCGTGTGCATGTGTGCATGCATGCGCTTGAGTGAATGTATGTGTCTATGTGCGTGTGCCTATGTTTGCATGCATATGTATGCATATGTGGTTGTAGGTGTCTTCTCACAAGCTTGTGTATGTTCATGTGTGTGTGCATATGTGTGTGTAATCATATGTGTTTGCATGTGTGTTCTTCAATGTATACATTTACATATGTTTGTGTTTGTGTAGGTGTGTGTGTGTTTGTGTATGTTTCTATGTGTGTGGGTATGTGTGCATGTGTATGAATTTTTGTGAATAATTCTATGATTATGTGTGCTTATTTGTGTATGTGCATGAATATGTGAGTGCACATGTCCCTATGTGTTCACATGTGTGTTCACATGTGTGTGCACGTGTGAGTGTGCGGTGTATGTGCAAGAGCACAAGTGTGTTCATGTATGTGTACTATGAGTGTGTGCTTTTGTGTGCATGAGTGTGTGAGTGCATGCTTGCTTTGATGTTTGTGTAAGCATGTACTTGTGTATTTGTGCTTTTGTAAGTGCATGCATGCATGTGCACATGTGCATGTACAAACATGTGTTTTCTTGTTTGCCTTTTTCTTTGTGTGTGTATATGTGTGTGTGCACTTATGTGGGTGGGTGTGTTCATGTGTTTGTGTGTGTGTGCATGCTTGTTCTTGTGTCTGTATGTCTATGTGTCTATATGAGTGTTCATGTGTGTGTGTATGTATTTTTGTGTACAAGTTTGCATGTATGTGACTGTGTGTATATGTATGTACATATCTACATGCATGTTTGTGAGTCTATGTTTGTGCAAGGGTTGTAGCTTTGCCTATGCATGTGTGTGAGTGTACATGTTCTTTTGCATGTGCTTGTGTGTGTACATGTGCATGTGTGCATGTGTGTGTTTGTGTGAGTGTGTGAGTGAGTGTATGTGTGCATGCATATGTTTCTATGTGTGTGTTCATGCGTGTGTATGTATATGTGTTCATGTCTGCACATGTGTTCTTGTGTGTGTGGATGTAGATGTGTGCATGTGTGGATGTCATGCATGTGTGTTTGCATGTGTGCATGTATGTGTGTGTTTGTACGTCTATGCATCTATCTATATGTATGTGTGCAAGCATGAATGTGTGCTTATGCATTTGTGTGTTGTGTGTGTAGGTGGTATGTGTGCATGCATGTGTGTGTAGTTGCATGCATGTGTGTGCACACGTGTGTGTAGTTGCATGCATGTGCACACGTGTGTGTTTTGTATCCATGAGTATGTGTGTGTGCATTATGCATAAATATGTATGCATTTGTGTTGTTGTTGCACGTGTGTGTGCGTGTTTGCGCGTGTGTGCACATGCATGTGTGTGTGCATGTTTATGTGTGCATGAGTTCTTGTGCATGTCTTTGCATGTGTGTGCATATTCATGTGCATTCCTCTGTATGTGTGTGTGTTGTTGCATGTGCGTGTGTATCTATGAGCATGTGTATGTGTTTGTGTGCATTTGTGTGTTTGCATGCATGTGTGTAGGTTTATGTTTGTGTATGTGTGTATCCTTATGTGTATTTGTATGTCTATTTGCATGTGTGTGTGTAGGGGGGTGCATGTGATTGCATGTATGTTTGGGTGTGTCTTCATGTACTAGGGTTTTTGTGTGAACGTGTGTGTGTGTCTATGTGTGCATGTGTATGTATATTATCGTGCAAGTCTGTGTGCATGTGTGTATACACGTGGGTGTGCTTGTGTGTTTGTGTATGAGTGTACATGTGTGTGTGCATGCATTTTCTAGTGTGTGTTTCTTTGTGTGCTTGTGTGCATGTCATTATGTGTGCATGTGTGTGTGTATGCATGTCTATGCATGTTTGTGTTAGTGTGCCTAATTGTGTGTATGTGTGCATATGATTAGGTATCCATTAATGTATGCATATGTGTGTGTGTGGCTGCATGTGTTTATGTTTGTGTGTGTATATGTGCATGTGCAAATGTGTTTATGTGTAGGCATGTGTGTGTGAGCTTGTGTGCATGTGATTGCATGTGTGTATGTGTGTTGTGCACGTTTTCTTATTTACGAGTGTGGGTGAAGTGTGTGTGTGTGTTTGTATACGCAGTTGTATGTGTGTGTATGTGTGCTTATATATGTGTGCATGATTGGTTATGTGTGTGTGTGCATCAACACAATCGTTGCTTGCATTTGTGTGTATGTCTTTGCTTATGTGTGCATGCTTGTGTGTATGTTCATATGTGGGTGTGTATAGGTGTGTGTGAGTGTTTGTACATATGCTTATGCATGTCTATTTGGGTGTGCATGTGCACATACCTTTGTGTTTGTGTACGTAAGTGTGTGTGCAAATGTTGTGTGTGTGTACATATGTGTGTGTGCAAGTATGTATGTGTGGGTTTGTGTGCATGTCTATGTACTTGTCTTTGTTCTTGTGTGTGCATATTCATGCATGCATGCATGTGTGTGTGTGTGTGTTTGTGTGTGCATGTGTACGTGCATGTGTTTATGGTTGTGTGTGTAGGTGTGTGTTTTCATGTGTTTGCATGTGTCTATCTGTGTGTGCATTTGTATGTGTGTGCATTCACACGTACATGCATTTGGGTGTACATCTTGCATATGTGTTTGTGTGCTTGTGCATGGATGTGTGTATGTGTGTCTGCATGTGTGTTCGTTCGTCACATAGAAGTGTGTGTGTGTGTGTTTTTGTGCATGCATGTGTGTAGATGTGTATGTGCATTTATTCATGTGTGTGACCTTATGTGCATTTGTGCACGTGTGTTCGCACATATGCGGGTGCAAATGTGTATGTGTGAGTGCACATTTGCATGTGTGTGCATGTGTTTTTGCATGTGTAGGTGCACGTGTGCTCTAATGTGTGTGTGTGTGCTAGTGAATGTGTGTGCATGTGCTAGTGAGCGTAGTTATGTGGACATTTGCATGAATGTGTGTGTGTGAGTGTGTGTGCATGTATATGGATGGGTAGGTCTTTGAGTGTGTGTGTGTGTGCATCGATGCACATGTGTCTGTGCATGTGTATATTTACATGTTTGCATCTATGTACACTTGTAGTTGTGCTTGCATTCTTTTGGGCATGTGTGCTTTTGTATGTGTGATTGTGAATAATTATGTGTGTGTCTATGTGTGTCTATATGCATATATGTGCATGTTTATTGTGTGTGCATATGTACATGCAAGTGTGTGTGTGGGCATGCATGGTTGTGTCCATGGGCATGCACGTTTATATGTGTGCACGTTCATATGTATGTGTGATTGTGCGCATATGTAGGCAAAGTCAAGTGTGTGTGTGTGTGTGTGTATGTTTATGAATGCATGTGTGTGCATGCGTTTGTGTCTGTACATGTAGGTGTGTGAGCTTGTTTGTGTGTGTTTGTGGGAGCTTGTGAGTACATGCCTATGCAAGTGTGTGTGTGTATGCATGAGATTGTATGTATGTATGTGTGCTTGCATGTGCGCTCATTCATTTACGTCTGTCTATACGTGTATGTCCTTCTGTGTATGAATGTGTGTGTGTGTGCACATGTGTTTGTGTGAATGTGTATGCATATTTGCATGTGTGTGTGCCTATTTGTTTGTATTGTGTGTGTCTATGTGTTCACATCTATTCGTAAAATATGTGTGCATGTGCATATACAAGTAGGAACGTTTGCATGTGTATGTGTGAGTATTAATGTGTGTGCACATATGTTTGTGTGTGTATTTGTGTTTGTCTGTGTGTGTGTGTGTATAGATGTGAGTGTTTGTAGGTTTTTGTGCATGTGTGTATGTACATGTGTTTGTTTGTGTGTGCCTGTGTATGCATTTCTGAGCAAGGTGTGCATGCGTGTGTGTGTGTGCATGTGTGAGCTTATGGGTGTGTGGGTATTGATGTATGTGTGCATGCATGTGTGTGGGTGTGAGCATGTGTGTGTGTGCATATGTCTTTAAGTGCATGTGTGTATACATATGCATGTGTGTGTGCATATATCTTAGTGCTATTATATGCGTGCTATATGTGTGTGCATATATGTTTGTGTGTGTGCTTGTTTGCATGTGTGTGCATATTTACATGTGCATGCATGGGTGTGTGAATGCCTATGTAAGATTGTGTATGTGTGTGTTTGTGTGCATGTGTGTGTGTGTATATGAGTGTGTGTGTGTGTTTGGGTGTGTGTGGATCTGTGTGCTTATGTGTGTGCAGATGTGCATGCACTTGTGTGCATACACTTGTGCGTGTACATGTGTGTTTTTATTTGCATGTGTGCAAGTATGTGTATGGGTGTGTGCTTCTAGGTAACTATGTGTGTATGTACATGTGCATGTGTATGTGTGCATGTTCATTTATTTGTGCAAGTGTGTGCATGTTCATTTATTTGTGCATGTGTGTGCATGTTCTTGTGCATATGGATGCATACTTGTGTGCTTGTGTGTGGGTGCTTGTATGTGCATGTTCTCATGTGTGTGGATGCATACTTGTGTGCTTGTGTGTGGGTGCTTGTATGCATTCATATGTTGCATGCATTTTTGCATGAATGCATGAATGTGTATGGTATGTGTGGGAGTGTATGTGTGTGCACTTGCTTGCATGTGTACTGGCATATGCATGGGTGTGTGTTTGTGCATGTTTGCATGTGTCTATGTATGTGTGTGTATCAACATGCACATGAGCATATTTGGGTGCATGTGCATGCATGTGTGTTCGTCTGTGTGTGTGGGTGTGAGCATGCATGTGTGCGTACATACATGTGTGCATGAATGTTTCCTTGAGTGTGTGCATGTGTGTCTGTGCACTTGTGTTTGCAAGTGTGCATCCATATGCATCTGCTTGTGCACCAATATATGAGTGTGTGTGTGTGTGTGTGTGCATGAGTATGTGTGTGTGCATATGTGTGCACATATGTGTTCATGTGTGAGTGTTTGCGCATGGGTACATTCCTCCACGTGTGTGAATATTTTGGTGCATGTATGCTTGTTTGAGTTTGTGTGCACATTTGTATGCATGTGCGTTTATGCATGTGTTTGTGTGCATGTGCATGTACTAGTATGTACATGCATGCATTTGTGAATGTGTGTGAGCATGCATGCATGCATATATTTTTGTGTGTGTGCATCTGTGTGTCTACGGTGTGTTCGTGATTAGTGTGTGTGCATGTGTCTTATTGTGTATATGTGTGCATGTGTGCGTATGGATATTTGATTATTGATGTGTGCATGTATGTGTACATTGTGTATGTGTGTGTGCATTGTCATGTGCAAGTCTTCCTATGTGTATGCATACTTGTGTGCGTTTGCATGTTTTTTTATATATGTATGCACATGGTAGCATGTGAGTGTGTGCACATGTTTGTATGTTTGTATGTGTGTGTTTATGTATATGCATATTGTGTGTGTGTGGCTTTCTATGGCTGTGTGTGTGCATGTGTTAACATGTGTATGTGCTTGTGTGCATGTGTGTTCAAGTGCATGAGCCAATGCATGTGTGTGTGCATGTGTGTGTGTGCATGTGCATGTGTTTGTGCATGTGCATGTTTATGTGCTCATGTGGGTGTTGTGTTCATTTTTCTGCATATTTGTGCATGTGTGTGTACATTTGTGCATGCCTATAATCTTATATATTAAAATGTGTGTATATGTGTGTGCATGTGCATGCTTTTGAATGTGTATGTTGTGCATCTGTGTGTCATTTGTGTCCCTATGTGCATGTGCATGCATCTATGTTTTCATGTGCATGTGTGTACTTCTGTGTTGGTGTGTGCATACATGTATGTGCTTTCTTGTGTGTAGGCATGCACATGCATTTGTGCTTGCATGCATTTCTATGCATGCATGTGTGTGCATGCATGTGTGAATATGTGTGTACGTGGGTGGGTGGGTACATGTGTGTATGTGTATGCATGCTTGCATTGTGTGTACATGCATTTGTGATCATGCATGTGTGCATGTGGGCATGTGTGTATGCTAGTGAATGTATACATGTGATTGTGTGCACCTGTGGGTGTGTGTATGTGCATGTGTCTATGTGTGTGTGCATGTATGTATGTTTTTGTGGGCCAGTCTGTGTTTGTGGTTGTGTGCATGCAAGTGCATGTGTTCGTGTGTGCATGTATATGTGTTCGTGTGTGCATGTTTGCATTTTTGTGTTTGTGTGCATGTATGTTTGCATAAGTGTGTGTTTGTATGTAAGTCTGCAAGCACATGTGTGTGCATGGGTGTATGCATATGTGAGTCTGTGTGTATGTGTTTACACGTGTGTACATTGGTGTCTAGAAATATGGGTTTATGTGTGCATGTGTCTACACATGCATGTATTTGTGTGTGCATTTTTGCAAGTGTCCATGTGTGTATGTTCGTGTCTACATATGTGTGCATGCATTCATTTATTTGTGCTTTTTCATGTGCATTTGTGTAGTGCATGTGTTTGTGTTCGTGCACACGTGTGTATGCTTGCGCTTGTGTATGTGCATGTGTGTTTATGTGCATGGGTATGCGTGCATGTCATTATGTGTGTGTGCATACATTTGTATGCATGTGTGTACTTATACATATTCTTGTACATTTGAGTGTCTGTGTGTGCAACATACATGTGCATGCGTGTTTGTGTGGGTATGCTCATGTCTTTGTATATATGTATGTGCATGTCTTTGTATGTATGTATGTGCATGTGCGTGAGAATGTTTGTGAGCTTGTGTGTTCATGTTCGTGTATGCCTGTGTGTGGGTGTGTGTGATTGTATGTTTATGTACATGTGCACACATGTGTTCTTGTGTGGGTTTTGGTGCATAGATGTGTGTGTGTGCGTTTGCTTGGTGACTATTTGTACATGTACATGTGTGTAAGTTTGTTTGCATGTGCATGTGTCTATGTTTGTGCTTCTATTGTATTTTATGTGTGTTTATAGGTGAGTGGGTGTATGCATATGTGTGTATATTGCATGTCTACATTTCTATGTGTGTGGTGGTATATGTGTGTGTACATGTATTCATTTGCATGTGTGTGTGTCTATATGTGTGTGTATGTGTGTTTAAGTGTACATGTGCTTCTGTGTGCATGTGTGTGCTCATGCGAGATTGTATTTTTGTGTTCATATGAGTGTGTTTAAGTGTGTATGTGTTTGCTAGTGTATTACATGTGGGAGCATGCATCCATTTGTTTGTGTGCTATTGTTTATGCATGTGCGAGTGTGTATGTGTGTGTGCTTGTGTTTAATTGTCTCTATGCATGTGTGTGCATTTGTATGTGAATGTATGCATGTGCATGTTTGTGTTTGCACACATGTGTATGCATGCGTGTATATGCGTGCTGTCATATGCATATGTTTGTATATATGTATGTGTAGCTATGTGTGTATGTGTGTGTGTGTGCATATGTGTGTATTTATGTGTGTGTGTGCATATGTTTGAGTGTGTGTTCTAGTAAACATATGTGTGTTTGTGTATATATGTGCATGTGTGTCTTCTGTGTGTGCATGTGCATGCACGTGCATGTTTGTGTGCTGTGCATACAGTGTGTGTTTTTTGCTTCCTTTGTGTTTATACAAGTGTGTCTGTGTGTGAGTATGTGTATGTGGATGTGTGAGTGTGGGTTTGTGTGCATGTGTATTTGTGGGTGCTCATGCATGCATGTGTGTGTGGGTGCAAGCCTATGTATGTATATGTGTGCATTCATATGCATCTATTTGTGCATGCATGTGTGTGCCTTAAATGTCTAGGGTTGCGTGTGTTGTTGTGCATGTGTTTGTGTGTGTATGCATGTTTACTTTTGTGTCTGCCTGTGAGTGTGCATGCGGATGCATGCATGTGTGCATATGTGTGCATGTGCATTTATCTATGTGCATGTGTGTGGGTATGCATGCACATATGTTTGTGTGTCTATTCATTCATGTGTTTACCTATATGTGGATGTGAGTATGTGTATGTGTGTCCATGTGTATTCATGTGTTAGCATACATATGTGTGTGTTTGCTTGCTTGTGCATGTTCCTTTGAGTATGTGTGTGTTGGTGCATGTATGCATGCACGTATGTGTGTGTGTGTGTATGTGTGCATATCTATGTTACTGTGTCTATGTGAGTGTATGTGTATGTGTGTGTTTAAATACATGTGTGCATACGTGTGTATGTGCGTGTGTGGGTTTGTGTGTGTGTGTGCATGTGCAAATGTGTATGGGTGTGTGTGAACTTATGTTTGTGTGGGAGTTTGTGTGTGAGTGTGTGCATGAGTGTGTATAGATGGATGTGTAGTGGAAGTGCATGAAAGTGTGCAAGCTTTCATTTGTGTGGACATCTGTATGTGTGCATAGGTGTGTGTGCATGATTGTGGGTGTTACACCCTTGTATCTGATATGTCAAACATAAATGTTTATATCTCATATGAGCTTATTTTTAGTAAAATTATTAATATTCAATTAAGTCAAGCTATGAACTTTAAATGTCTAAAATAGTGGTCTTTAATGCTCTTGGAGTCATGGCAAGCTCAAGGAAATTGAAGACATGCTCTAAAATTTTTATACTTGAATTTCTCTTTTTTTTCTTGAGTTTGATATGTCCAAATTTTGAGATGATGTGACACACTAGTAGTATTAATATTTGAAAATGTTATAAATTTAATAATTGTTGAATTTTTATTTTTAGTCCAAGTATTATTAATGAAAAGTATAAACATTGGTATTTGACTTTTTAAAATTATTTAGGAATTATTTTTCATGAATTTCTTTTAATAGTCATTTAGTAATCTTATAACACAATCATAATATAAAATTATTTTGGTACACTTATATTAATAATTTTGGCACAAAAAGTCTCACAAAACACTACAAAACAACTTTAGTCTTGGGAGTTTTCACTGTAGCATTGGGCGGGTCGACCCGACCCGACCACTTGCCTTTCCAGGCATTTAAGTATTTTAAAAAAATAATAATAAAAAAACAAAATTGTTAGATTGACCGAGAAGGGGTGACATAGCTCAAAGGCGAAGGAAGAAGGCCGCAGGGATGCTAAACGGAATAAGGAGAAATCAGCCCGTAGGGAAAGCTGAATGGAATAGTGCGAGATCAAGTCAACCAGGACCAAGTGACGAAATGTTGGTTGAGGAAGGGGGAGCCAACCCCAAAAGGCTTAAGAGACATACGAACTGAATTCCTTATTGAGCACAATGGCAAAGTTATTTAGGCAATATGTGACTAAGTCCAATGTGATTATTAATGATGGTAGACGGGCAGGTGCGATCCGACGGTTGAAATTAATCAGGGTAAATTACATGAAGCAAATGACAAGTAGGAGAATCAAACTTAAGCAGAACTATGTCAAGCCCAGATCAAGGCCACATAGATCCAATGGCCAGGATTGATCTCAAACGATAAAATCAGGATTCAATCAGAAACGTCCATTTTAGGATCCAAATCGAAAGGTGACTGCTATGTGTCCATTACCCAAACGGTTAGTTCATTTTAGAGCCATTGGAAGTTGATTTAGAGCTCAAATTTGAGATCTATAAATATGAAAGGATGAAGAAATCTAAGAGGTTACAATTGCTAAGTTCTCAAAGCTTTCAAATCACAATTTTGAGCAATTTTAAGTGCATACAATGCTTCCAAATTCACAAAGTCAAAGTTGAAAAGGAACTCAAAATTGGAGGTTTTTGCTTCAACTATTTTCAATTTCTCCTCCCACTTTTTTGTTTTTGTGTGTGCCTCATACTTCTTTAAATTATTTTAAGTTTATACTTTGTTGCCAATTTTTGTATTCGTTTCTTTGGGGTAAGGGCATCTCGACAATTGTGCAAAAACCCGAGGTTTGAGTTGAGCCCGAAAAAAACTCAAGTAGGTTCAGGATTAGCCGTAGGTAAAATCCCAAGTAGGATTGAGGTGAGCCATACGAAAAAACCTCGCTTGTAATTTGATGATTTTAGTGGCTTTTTTCCCAACACCAGTTGGGGGTGGATGTAGGCTCGATTTTGAGTAGAACCATCTTAAAAATCTTTTGTGTACTATTTTACTATTCTTTCTTATTCTTACTTAAAAGATTTAAGTTTTAATTTAAATAAAAAATTGAAAGAAAATGTCAAACTTTTATTTATCATAATTCACTCCCTCCTTGGGTTTACTTTAAGCATAAAGAACTTCAATTAGTGTTAGAGAGAGGAGTGGAAAATTACGTGAGTAACATCACGTGGGAGATCCACTTGTGCTAAGAGAAGGCTTTCTCATATTCTTTGTGGTTTTGAGATTTTTGATTTTATGGCTTCCTCTTTGGTTGATATGAATGCAACTTTGTGTGAAGGATTTTCTTCAAACCGGCCTCCTTTATTTAAAGGAGAATTTTGCTTGTATTGGAAAACCAATTTTAGAATTTTTATTCAATCTATCGATTTGTGATTATGGGAAGTTATGACTAAGCCTTGTAAAATTTCTAAAAATTCTTCTACTAATGAAGTCAAGCCCTTTAATGAGCCTAATGTTGAAAAATTGGCTCAATTGAATGTTAGGGTCTTGAACTATCTTCATTGTGGAATTTCTCCTAATGAATTTACACAAATTATGAATTTGCATGCAACATTTGAGATGTGGAAAAAACTCGAAGTAACTTATGAGGGCACCTCACAAGTGAAAAAGACAAGGATCAACATCCTTACAAAAGACTATGAACTTTTTAGAATGAATCCTGATGAAAGTATTAAAAGTATGTTTTTAAGATTTAATGAGATTACAAATGGCTTGGAAAATCTTAGGAGGGCATTCTGAAATGGTGACCTTGTAAGGAAAATTTTGAGAATCATTCCAAAGCAATATGATCCCCTTGCAATGACTATTAAAGCTGCTAAAGATATCAACAAACTTTCATTGGATGAACTCCTTGGGGAACTTCTCACTGTCAAAATAGAGATGTCAAAGAGACTTATGGAAGAGGCTTTTACAAGCAAGCTAAAGCATGATAGGAAGAAGGAAGAACCCTTGGCCTTCAAAGCCACCAAATGTGATTCGGATTCCACTTCCACCTCTTCCACAGATTTGAAGAATGAGGTCAGTTTTCTAGTTAATGGTTTATTAAAAAATTTGGCAAAAGTTTTCTTAATAGGAAAAGGAAGAAAAAGAGAAATAAGGAGAGGAAAAGGCCACCAACTTGCTTTGAGTGTGGTCAAACTGGTCATATTAAACTGGAATGTCCAAAACTCAAGGACAAGCATATGACAGAGGAATAGAAGAAGATGAAGAAGAGCTTGAAGAAAAAGAAAGCTTTCAAAGCTACATGGAGTGCTTCAAAAGATTTAGATGTTTCAAGCTCAAGTAGAGGATAAGAAGGGATGATTTGTTTTATGGCAAATGAGACATCTTCAATATTTTCAAGTGAAGAAGAAGAAGAAAATGTGGTAAGCTCTTGGACAAGAGATATTCTTGAAAGTAATTATATTAAAGTTATGAATGCATTGACTTCTTTAATGAGTGCTCATAAAAAAAATAAAAAAGGCTTATAAAGAAAAAGTTGAATTACTTGATTTTGTTATGAAAGAAGATGAAAAGAAAAATATAGAAAACCAATATATATGTGATGAAAAATCTTCCCTTATCATTGAGGATACTTCTTTAAAGCATGGTATTTTTGCTTTGAAAGAGAAACTACAATTTTTGGGCATGCTAGAGTAAGAAAAACTTCACATACTTCTTATGCTTCACATGCTTATTATTTTTCACGTCTTCAATTTTGAAAAACCTAAATATATATGCATGCCTAGGCCATCAAATATTGTTTGTTTTTATTATTGTAAACCTAGACATACTATGAAAGATTGCTTCTTTAGAAGAAATATGTATGCACAAAAACAAAATTTTAGATGGATTGTTAAGAATGAGAGCATGCAAGCTCCATTTAATGCTGAACCCAAGCATACTTGGGTTTCTAAGAGCAAAACTTAGAAGACTAGAAGAAAATGTCTCCAAAAAAATTAAAGACAATTTAGGATAGGTCTAGAACATTTAAAAAAAATTAAATTGATGATTTCATTTAGTGTTATGCTTCTAATTTAGATTTTACACCTTATACAGTCAAAACCAAGAAGAAAATCAAAATCTACATCATGGGTATTGTATAGTAGATGTTCAAGACACATGACTGGATACAAAAGTAAGTTCAAATCATTGAGATCGGGTCCAAATAGGAAGGTGACTCTAGGAGACAACACAAAGAAAAGAATAATTGGAATTGGAGATGTAGGTACGACAAACTTTACCCTTTCAAATGTATTTTTAGTAGACAGCTTAGAATTTTATTTGATTAGTATTAGTAAACTTTGTGACAATGGCTTTGATACTTTTTTGATATAAAAGTTTTCAAAATCATGAAAGATAATCTTAAGTTACTTGTAGGAAAAAGAAAATGTGATACCTATGTAATTAGTTTAGAACAATTAGAAGCTAGTGGTTTGGAATGCCTAGTGACACAATCTAATGAGAATTTGCTATGGCATAGAAGATTAGGCCATGTAGGATACTCTACCTTAAAGAAGATTACAAAGTAACATGTAGTTAGAGGCCTTCCTAAACCAAGTAAATTAAGTTGGGAGCTGTGTGAATCTTGTCAAAAAGAGAAACAAGTCAAATCCTCTTTCAAATCTCAAAATGAATTAACAACTAATAGACCTTTAGAAAAAAATTATTTAGATCTTTTTGGTCCAATACAACCTTTGAGTTCAGAAGAAAAACAATATGGATTTGTTATAGTTGATTTTTCTAGGTATACTTGGGTGATTTTTTTTAGACATAAACATGAAACATTTAAGAATTTTGAAGACTTGATTTGGGAGTTAGAAAGGCAACATAGTCTAAAATTAATTTGTATACAAAGTGATAATGGGAGTGAGTTTAAGAATGACTATTTTAGTGAGTTTTGTAAAGAAAAAGGAATCAAACACCAATTCACATGCCCATACACACCACAACAAAATGGTATTATAGAAAGAAAAAAATAGAACATTAGTTGAGATGGGTAGAACCATGTTAGTCGAATATAGCTTACCCAAATATTTTTGGGCTGAAGCTATTAGCACAGCATGTTATATTATAAATAGTGTTAACTTGAGACTAAAGTTGAAGAAAACCCATTATGAATTGCTTAGGAAGAAAAAACTAGACCTTAGTTATTTTTATGTTTTTGGTTGTAAGTGTACTATTCTTAAGAATGAGAGAGAAAATTTAGGAAAGTTGATGAGAAAGTAAGTGCAGGAATCTTTTTAGGGTATTCATCAATTAGAATAGCATATAGAGTCTTTAATCTAGAATCTCATAAGATAGAAGAAATAATATATGTAGTGTCTGATGAAACTATTCAACTAGTTAGTGAGAAGTATTTAGAAGGTAAAATAAAATTAGTAAAGAACTTAGATTTGAATAAGAGTGAAGAAAAATTAGAAAACTTAGAAGTAGAAAAAGAAAGAAATTTACTTAGAGGATGGAAATTTGCAATCTCACATCCAAAGGATTTGGAGATGATTTACTAATTATTTAGATTTATATTTTTGGTAGTACAAAAGAAGAAATATGTAGAGAATTTGGAGATCTTATGACTAAGTAATTTGAAATGAGCATGATGGGTGAGCTAACTTTTTTCTTAGGATTGCAAATAAGATAACTAAAAGATGGTATTTTTATTTCTCAAACAAAGTATTTGAAAGAAATGTTTAAAAAATATGGCTATGAAAATAAGAAACTTAGGAAAGTTGTCATGGACCAATCTATTCACTTAGACCTAGATGAACAAGAGAAAACCATAAAACAAAAACTTTATAGAGGACTTATAGGATCTTTATTATACCTTATAGCTAGTAGTACTGACATTCTATTTAGTGTTGGATTATGTGCTAGGTTCCAAGAAAACCAAAAGGAAAATCACTTGAAAGCTGTTAAAGATATCTTCAAATATTTGAAGGGTACTATGACTCTAGGATTATGGTATCCTAGAAATGACCTTTCTTGTGAACTTATTGGCTAAATAGATTTAGATTTTGGAGGATCTAGAGTGGATAGGAAGAGCACATCAAGGACATGTCAATTCTTAGGACATTGTCTTGTTTCATAATCAAGCAAAAAACAAAATTATATAACATTGTCAATAATCAAAGCCAAATATATTGCAGCAAGAATTTTTGTTGCTCAAGTACTATGGTTAAGACAACAACTTCAAGACTATGGTTTAGAAGTCACACTTATACCTATTAGAATTGATAACACTAGTGCATTAGCATTAGCCAAGAATCAAGTTCATCATTCTAGGACTAAGAACATAGATGTTAGATATCACTTTATCAGAGACCAAGTGGCCAAAAGATTAATAGAATTAGAGTATATTCTCACTGAGCTTGAATTGGCTAACATTTTTACCTAACCTTTACCATCAGAGCAATTTCAAATATTGAGAGAATAATTAAGAATTTTAGACATTGCTTAAGGTTTAGTCTCTTTTGATGGTGTCAAAGGGGGAGAATAGTTAGGAGTTAGGGGAGCATCAAGATAGGGGGAGCATGTTAATTCTTAATTTCCTTCTTAAAAATTTATTTCTATTTTTTTGTCACATTTTTGTATTTAAAATATTTATGTCTTGTCATCATCAAAAGGGGGAGATTGTTACACCCTTGGGTTTGATGAGTCAAGCATAAATGTTTACATCTCATATGGGTTTATTTTTAGTAAAATTGTTAATATTCAATTAAGTCAAGCTATGAACTTTAAATTTCTAAAATAGTGGCCTTCAAGGCTCTTGGAGTCATGAAAAGCTTCAAGAAAATTGAAGACATGCACTAAAATTTTTATACTTAAAATTTCTCTTTATTTTTTTTTAATTTGATATGTCCAAATTTTGAGATGATGTGACACACTAGTAGTATTAATATTTGAAAATGTTATAAATTTAATAATTTTTTAATTTTGATTTTTGGGCCAAGCATTATTGGTGAAAAGTATAGACATTGGTATTGGATTTTTTAAAATTATTCAGGAATTATTTTTTATGAATTTCTTTTCAATCGTTTAGGAATCTTATAACACAATCATAATATAAAATTATTTTGGTACACTTATATTAAAAAGTTTGGCACAAAAATTCTCACAAAACACTACAAAACAACTTTAATCTCAGGATTTTTCACTGTCGCATTGGGCGGGTCGACCTGACCCGACCACTTGCCTTTCCAGGCATTTAAGTATTTAAAAAAGTAATAATAAAACAAAAATTGTTGGATTGAACGAGAAGGGGTGACGTAGCCCAAAGGAAAAGGAAGAAGGTCGTAGGGAATGGTGAACAGAATTAGGTAAAATCAACCTATAGGGAAAGCTGAACGGAATAGTGGGAGATCAAGTCAACTAGGACTAAGTGATGAAAACTTGGTAGAGCAAGGGGGAGCCAACCCTAAACGGCTCAAGAGACATATGAATCGAGTTCCTTATAGAGCGCAATGGCAAAGTTATTTGGGCAATGTGGACTAAAGTCCAATTCGATTGTTAAAGATGGTGGATGGGCAGGTGCGATCTGATAGTTCAAATTAATCAAGGTAAAATACAGGAAGCAAATGACAAGCAGGAGAATCAAACCTGAGTAAATCTACATGAAGCCTAGATCAAGGCCTCCAAGATCCAATATCCAAGATTGATCTCGAACAGTACAATTGAGATTAAATCAGAAACGTCCATTTCAAGATCCAAATCGAATGCTGACTGCTACGTGTCCATTACACAAATGTTTAGTTCATTTTAGAGTCATTGGAAGTGTATTTAGAGCTCAAATTTGAGCTCTATAAAAAGGGAATGATGAAGAAATCTAAGAGGTTATAATTGCTAAGTTCTTAAAGCTTTCAAATCATAATTCTGAGCAATTTCAAGTGCATATAGTGCTTCCAAAATCACAAAATCAAAGTTGCAAGAAGGAACCCAAAATTGGAGGTTTTCTTCAATTATTTTCAATTTCTATTCCTCTCTCTTTTTGGTTTTTGAGTGTGCTTCATACTTTTTTAAATTGTTTTAAGTTTATTCTTTGCTGCCAATTTTTGTATTTGTTTCTTTGGGGTATGGGTATCCCGACAATTGTGCAAAAGCCTGGGGTTTGAGTTGAGCGCCAAAAAAGCTCAAGTAGGTTCAGGATTAGCCGTAAGTAAAATCCCAAGTAGGTTTAAGGTGCGTCATACAAAAAACCTTGATTGTAATTTGGTGATTTAGTGGCTTTTTTCCCAACACTTGTTGGGGGTTTATGTAGGCTCGATTTTGAGTCGAGCCACCTTAAAAATCTTTTGTGTACTATTTTACTACTCTTTTTTATTCTTACTTAAAAGATTTAAATTTTAATTTAAACAAAAAATTGAAAGAAAATCTCAAACTTTTATTTACCACAATTCACCCCCTCTTGTGGGTTTACTTTAAGCACAAAGAACTTCAGTGGTTATGTGTATTTTTCTACTGCATGCGTGCACATGTATTTGCGTGTACATGGTTGCATGTGTGAGTGGTACGTGTGCATGTGCATGTGTATGTGTTTTTGTGTGTGGGTGTGAGCGTATGTTTGTGTGCACATGTACACTTGTTCTTGTATATTTGTATGTGCATAAATATGTGTGTGTTCAAATGCATGCTTGTTCCTATGTGTCTATGAGTGTGTGAGCATGTGTTTGTTGGTGCATGTTTGTGCATGCATGTGTACATGTGTACGTGTGACTTTTCATTTATGCAAACATATGCACATGTGTGTGTGTGTCCATATGTGTGTGCAAGTGTATGTGGGTATCCATATGTATGTTTGTGTGTGTGTGAGTGTGTTTGCTTATACATGCATGTGAGTGTGTGCATGTGTGTATGTTGAGTGTGTTTGATGTTTTCTATGTGTTTTTGCATGTGTGTGTCTATTCATCTGCATATGTGTGTTCTTGTGTATGAGCATGTTTCTATTTTGTGTTGATGTGAGTGCGTGTATGTTTGTGTGAATATGTGTGTGTGTGTGTGTGCAAGTGTGTATTCTTATGCTTGTGCTTGTGCTTGTGCATTTGTGTGTACTTGTGTGCATGTATGTGTGTGTATGCACGTGTGCATGTATGTTGTTTTGTGCATGTGTTTGTGCGTGTGAGTTTATTTGTAGGTGTGTCTGTGAGTGTGTGTGTGTAATTGTGTTTATGCATGTGCATGCATGTGTGTGCATGCATGCACTTGCATGTCAATATGTATGTATGTGCACACATGCTTATGTGTAGGAGTGTACATATGTTCATGTGTGTGCACATGTGTGTCTCTTGTGCATGTCTTATTGTGGGTGTGTGTGCATGTGTGTGTTAGTGTGTATTTTTGTTCATGGGCATATGTTCATGCATTTGTGTGTGTGTATGTGTGCTTGTGTGTAAGTTGCTCTATGTGTGCATGCATGTACATGTGTGTGTGCTTGAGTGTGTATATGCACACATGTGTGTTCTCATGTGTTTGTGTCTATAAGTATGTGTGTGTTTGTCTACATGTGCTTATATGCATGCATGTGCATGTCTGTGTGTGCATGTTTGTGTGTGTGTGTGCATGTGTGAGTGTGCTTATGCTTGTGCATGTGTGTAAGTGTTCATGTGCCTATGTGTGTGAGTGTGCATGACTGCATGATTATGTGTGTGTGTAATAATGTGTGTGTTTGTTTCTATGTGTGTGTATTTTTTTGTGTGCATGCATTTATGTGCATATGTGTGTATATGTATTATTGGGTGTGTGTTTCTATGTGAGTGTATGTGTGCGTGCCTCTACAAGTGTGTGTGTGTGTGTGTGTATTTGTGTGCACATGTCTTTGCATGTGTGTTTACATGCATGTGCATGAGTGTACCTATGTTTGTGCATGTGCACAATTATGTGTGCATGTGTTTGTGTATGCATCCATGTGAGTGTGTTGTTTTATGTGCATACATCTGTGTGTGTGAGCATGTGTTAGTATGTGCACACATGTGCGTACATATGTGTGTGCATACATCTATGTCTCCGTATGTGTAAGTACTTTTGGGGGTGTCTGTGTGTGTATGTGTGTATGTGTGACTAGATTTGCATGGGTGTGGGTGTGTGTGTTCATATGAGTGTTCATGTGTTTGTGTATTTCCATGTATGTATACAAGTATTTAAGTATTTGTTCATATGTGTGTGTAAGCATGTTCAAGCATGTGAATGTGTGTGTGTGTGTGCATGCATGTTAATTGGTAGGGCTAGCTTATGTGCACATGTGTGAGTAAGCAAGCATGTGCATGTGTGCGTATGCATGTCTTGTTGTGGGTGTGCATCTGCATGCGTGTGTTGGTGTGCATTCTTCTGTGTGTGTGAGTTCCTTTATGTGAACATGTTTGTGTGCTTATGTGTGTGCAAGCATATGTGAGTTAATGTGTTTATGCTAATGACTGTGTGTGCATATGTATTTATGTGCATGTTCTTACATCCATGCATGCACATATACGTGTATGTATGTGTGCGCATTTGCATGTCTATGTGTGTGGGCGTATCTATGAGCTTTTATGTCTATATGTGTGCCTATGTATGTGTGTGTGTGCTTGTGAATGTGCATGTATGTGTGGTTGTAAGCTTGTATGTGTGTGTGTTTTTTGTGAGTCACCTATGTGCATGTGTATGTGTGTACATGTGTGCATGTGTGAGTGTGGATAGATGTGTGTTTTTGCATAAGTGTATGTGTGTGCCTATTTGTAGGTATGTGTGCATGTGTGTGCATGAGTGTCTACATTTGTGTTTATGTGTGTGTGCATGTGTATATGTTGGTTTTTGCATGCCCACATTTATGAGTGCATGTGTACACGTTTGTATGCTTGTGAGTGTGTCATTGTATGTGCATACATCTATATGTGTATGTGTGTGAAAGCATGTGCGTGCTTGTGTGCATGTGTGTGTACATGCATGTGGGTGCATATGCATGCGTGTGCATACATGTATGCCTCTACATGTATGGGTGCACATGTGGGTGTCTATGTAAAGATGTGTGTATGTGTGCATATTTGCACATGTGTGTTTGCATGCACATGCATGAGCATGCACGCATATGTGTGCATGTGTATGTATGTGTGACAAAATTTGCATGGATGTGAGTATGTCTATGTGTGTGTGTCTGTATTTGTAAATGTGTTCATGTGTGTGTATGTATGCATGTGCATGTGAATGTGTGTGTGTGTGTGCATATCTTTGTGTTGGTGTGTGCAAGTGTGCATGTGTGTGTGTGTGTGCATGCATGCATGTGGATATGTGTGTATCCATGTGTGATTGTGGATGTGTTTACAAGCAAGTAATAGTGTGTGTGTGTGTGTGTGTATGCATGTGTGTGTGTCTATCTGTATGTGTGTGTCTGAGGCAATTGTGTATATGTGCATATGCATGCGTGTGTATGTGTGTGTGCATGCATCTATGTGTGTGTGCATGTGTTTGTAGGTGTGAGTGTATGTGTGTGTGTTCATGTGCATGTCTATGTACATGTGTGTTTGTACATCTATGAACCTCTACATATTATTGTGTGTGCTTGTACATGTGAGTGTGCATGTTTTTGCTTATGTTTATGCGTGTGTGTATTCATGTGCTTTTGAGTATGTGTGAGTAGCTACATGCATGTGTGTGTGTGTACTTGCAAGAGTGTTTAAGCGTGTAAACTTGTGTGTGTGTGTGCGCATCTATGTGCATGTCTGTGTGTAATTATGTAAGGTTGGTTATCTTTTTGAATGTGAGTGTGCTAAAACATGGGCATGCATTTTTATGTGCACATGTCCATGTAAGTGTGTGGGTGTATATGCATGTGTGTAAGTATGTTTATGGGCATGAGTGCATGTGTGCCCATGTGTTTCTTTCTATGTACATGCTTATTCAAATGTTTTTGCAAGTGCACAGTTGTGTGTGATTGTGTGCTCATGTGTGTGTATATGCATACACATGATTGTTTCATTGGATGTGTGTGTCAGGGTGTGTGTGAGTACATACTTGTGTGTGTGTTCATGTGCATGTGTGTAAGGGCATGCATATGTATATGTATATGTGTATACAAATCTATGTGTGTCTGCATCCTTGTCTGTGTGGGCACATGTGTGGGTGTCTCTATGTGTACATGAGTGTGCATGTGTTTTTGTGTGTGGTTGCATACATGTGTGCAAGCTATGCCTATATATGAGCATGCAAATGTGAGTGTGTGTGTGTGTACATGTGCATGTGTTTATGTTTATGTGTGTGTATTTTTGTGTACATGTGTGCATCTGAGTGTGTCCTTGTGTGTTAGTGTGTGTCTATGTGGGGGTGTGCGTGTGTGTTCATGTGTGCATACGTATGCATGTTTGCGAGTGTGCCTATGTGTGGGTGTGCATATGCACTTGCATGTGTGTATGAAGTTGTTTGCGCTTGTGTGTTACATGTTTGCATGCATGTGCACATGTGTGCTTGTACGTATTTTGTGAATGTGTGGCTTCATTTAATATCATGGTTGTCTGTGACTCTGATAGTGTGCATGTGTGTGCATCTGTGTGCATACGTGTGAGTATGTGTGTGCATATATGTCTAGGCATGTGTGTGAGTGTGTGTGTGTGTGTGTGCATGTATATCTAGGAAGGAGTGTGCATATGAGTATATGTGGGCGTACAAGTGTTTGCTTGTGCATGTGTCTATGCATGTGTGAGTGCAAACATGTGAGTTTGTGTGTGTGTGGTTGTGTTTATGTGAGCATGTGTGAACTTCTATTTGCATGTGGATGTGTGAGTGTGTGTGGGTGTGTATGGCTGTGTGTGTTTGTGGGCACACATGCACATGTGCACTTGCTTATGCACAAGTGTTAATGCATGCATGTGTGCATGTATGCACATATTCATATGCGTGTGTTCATGCATGTGCTTGTGAAGGTGTGTTTTTGCATTTGTTTTGTGTGTCTATCCACTTTTGTGTATGTTTGTGTGCTTGTGTGCACTTGTGTTTGTTCATGTGTATGTTTGTGTGTGTGTGTGTCTGCATGTGTTTGGCTGTGCATGCATGTGTGTAAGCTGTGTGTGCATCTATTCATGTGTGTGCTTGTATGCATGTACGTGGCTGTTCCTGTGTGTGTATACATGTGCATGTACGTGTTTGTGTTTATGTAAGCACATGAGTGTATGCATGTGCATGTGTGTACATGTGTGTGTCCATGTGTGTGTGCATGTGTGCATGTGTGTGCAACTGTGTGTGTCCACTTGCTTGTGTTCGTGTGTTTGCAAATGTGGGCATGTGTGCTTGCTTATGTGTCTTGGTGTATGCCTATGTTTGTGTGTGTGTTCATGTGTTTTTGTATGCATGTGTGCACATGTCTCTACATGTGTTTGTGTGTTTGTGTATGTGCATGTGTTAGTGTTAGTGTGTATGTGCATGTCTACATTAGCATGCAAAGGTGTGTGTATGTGTGTGTGTGCATGTATCTTTGTGTTTGCACTTAAATGTGCATCTATGTGTGTATATGTGTATATGTATATATGTATGTGTACTTATGTGTGTGTGCATGTGATTTTTTTTGCATATGTTCATGCTTATGTGTGTGTATGCTTGTGTTTGTGTATTTTTTTATGTGTATGTGTGTGGGTGTTTGTGTGTGTGTGTATGTCTGTACATGTGCATATTTGTGTGTCATGTGTGGGCATGAGTGTGCTACTCTATGTTTGTGCATATGTGTGCATTCCTATGTGTGAATGCATACATGTGTGTGTAGGTGTCTACACATGTTTGTGTGTGTCTAAGTGGGTGTGTGTGAGTACATGTGTGTGTGTGTGTTTGGGTGCATGCTTGTGTGTTGTTATGTGTAGGTGTGGTTGTCTATGTGTGTGTGGGTGCAACCATGTGTGCATGCTTGTGTGTTTATGGGTATATGTGTGCCTATGTTTATGTGTTTGTGTGCATGTGTGTGCATGTTTGTTTACATAAGTGTGTGTGGGTTTGTGTGCATATGAGTGTGCCTATGTGCGTGTGCCTACATCTATGTGAGCATGTACATGTGTGTCAGTGCGTGCACACATGTGTGTGCATCTGCATGCATGTGTGCATGTGTGTGTGCATGTGCATGTGCATGTGCATATGTGTGTGTGTGGGTTGGTGGGTGTGTGTATGCCTGTGTATATATGTGAATGCATGTGTGTGTGTGCATGTGTTTGTGAGCATGAGTGTATTCATGAAGGGGTGTGTGTGTGTGCTTGTGAATGTGTGCATGTATGTGTGGGTATGTGTATGTCTATGTGTTCATATGTGGGTGTGTGTGTGAGTGAGTGTGAGTGGGTGTGCATGCATGCATCTATGTGTGCATGTGTGCATGGGTGTGTTTGTGTGTGTGTGTGCATTTTTTCATGTGTTCATGTATGTGTGTCTGTGTGCAAGTTTTTATGTGTGCACGTTTGTGTGCATGAATGTACATATGTGTGTGTTTGTATGTGTGCATGAGTGTGAGTGTGCATGTCCATATACATATGTACATGGGTGTGTTCATATGCTTATTTGTGTATGCATCTATTTACCCGTGCGTGTATGTGTATGTGTAATTTTTTTGGCCTATGTAGGTGTGTGTTTGCATGTGTGTGCATGTAAGTGTGTGTGGGTGCATCTTTGTGTGCTTGTTCAAGTGTGTTTGTGTGTGCATGTGCATGTATCTATGTTCATGCTAACATGTGTGTATGTGTGTGTATGCATGCACTTATGTGTTTGGATGTGCATAAGCATTTGTGTGTGCATATACATGTGCTTGTATGTGTAAGAGTGTGCATGAGTGTATTTGCATGCATGCCTGTTCATTTTTGTGTCTATGTGAGCACATGTGTGTGTGTGTGCATGCATATGTGCACATGTGTGTCTAAATGTATTTATGTGTTTGTGCATGTGTATGTGGTTGTGTGTGTGCATTTTTGTATACATTTCTTTGTCTATGTGTGTGGTTGCATGTGTGTGTGAACGTTTGCATGCATTTGTTCTTGTGTGGTTGTCGGTGCATGCATGTGTTCATGTGTGCTTACGTGCGTGTGTGTATGAGTGTGTATGATCATGTGTGTGTGTATTTGCACAATATCTATGTGTGCATGTATATGTATGTATGTTTGTTTGTGTGTTCACATGTGTGTATACTATGTGTGTATATGTGTATGTATTCATTTGTGTGGGTGTAGTGGTGCATTTGTGTGTGTGTGCATGTTATTATTTGTGTGTATGTGCATTTGAGTGTGCATGTGTGTGTTCTTGTGAGATTGTGTATGTTTGTTCATGTGAGTGTTTATAGGGGTGCTTATTTATGCATTTACATTGCATGTGGATGAGTGTGTGCTTGCATTTATCTTCTTGTGTTTATGCATGTGTGTGCTTGTCGTTGTGTGTGTGCTTATGTTGGCGTGTGTCTATGCATATGTATGTGTGCAAGTGTATGTGATGTCTTTGTGTGGGTGTGTATGCATGTGTGTGCATGAATGCATATATATATGCTTTCTTATGCATGTGTTTGTGCATGTGTGTGTTTGTCTATGAATGTGTGCATGTGTGTGTATGTGTGTGTTTATGTGTTTATTATAAGAGAAAATATGTGTGCAAGTGCACAAATGTGAGTGTTTGTGTGTGCTATGCTTGCATGTTCATGTGTTTGCTTCGTGTGTGTCTGTACATATCTGTGTGTGTGTGAGGAAGTGTATGTTGATGTGTGTGTAGGTGTGTGTGCATGTGTGTTTGTGGTTGTATGTGTGTGCATGTATGTGCTCATGTGTGTGTGCTTATGCGTGTTTGTATAGATGCATGCATATGCAAGTGCATGTTTTTGTAGGGGTGTGCATGAGTGTGTGGGTATGTGTTTGTGTGCTCATGCCTACGTGTGTGTGAATGTGCATGTGCATGTTTGCTTGTGTGTTTTTGCATGTGTGCATATGTGCATATCTAGGTGTGTAGATGGGTGCATACATGTTCTTGTGTGGATAACTATGTGAACATGGGTGCATGTGTGTGCCTACATTTGTGCATATATATATATATATGTGTGTGTGTGTGTGTAGCTATGTAAGCACATGGGTGTTTTTGTGTGTGTGTGCATGCTTATTTTTGTGTGCATGTGCATGTGCACAAGCATGTACTTGTCTATGTGTTTATATGAGTTTTTGTAGGTGTGTGCATGCGTGTGAGTGTATGTGTGTGTGTGTGTGTGTGTTCAGCGGTGTGGTTGTTGGTGTGTGTGTGCATGCATGCATCTGAGTGTGCATTGGCATGGCCATGCATGCACATTTGTGCATGCTTGTGTGTGTTTGTGTATGTTTGTTCTTGTGTTTGTGTTTGTGTGTGTATGCATATGTATGAGCATGTGTGTCTGTTTATGTGAATATGTGCATGTGTGTGTGGTTGTGAGTGCTTGTTTGTGTATGTTAGTATGTGCGCATGTGCTTTGTGCACTTGTCTACAAGCATTTGTGTGGGTGGCCTTGTGCAAATTTGCGTGTGTACATACGCGTTCATATTTGCATGCTTATGCATATGTGTACAAGCATGCATGTTCATATGTGTGTGTCGGTGCATGGGGGTGCATGTGTATTTGTGTGATTGCAAGCATGTAAAAGAGCATGTGTGTGGTGTGTGTTTTTGACTATGCACATGTATGTGTGTATTTTTGAAAGTGTGCTTATGAGTGTGTGTGTGTGTGTGCATGCATATAAGAAGATGTGTGTGTGTGTATGTGTGTGCATGAATGCATGCACTTGTGTGTGTGTTTGAATGTATAGGCTCATATGTGTGGGTTGGCATTTTTATGTGTATGTGTGTATGTGCTTGCTTTTGTATGCGTGTGCATATGTGTGCATGTCTGTGTTTGCAAGCAAGCACATGCATGTATTTGTGTGCATGTGCATGTGTGTGTGTGTCTTCATGTGTGTTTACTTGTTCGTGTGTATGAGTGTGTCTATATGTGTGTGTGTGTGCATGTGTATATTATTGAAGGTGTATATACGAGCATGTCTGCATGTGCTTGCATACTTTTCCATGATTATGTGTGTGTGTGTGTGTGCCCATCTATGTGTATGTGTATGTGCTTATACATATGCATTTATGTGTGCATTTGTGTGCTTATGAGCATGTGTCTATGTGCTTGCATGTGTGTGTGTGTGCATGCATGTGTGTGTGTGGTTGTGTGCATACATGTCCACTTATGTTTTTGTGTGTGCAAGTACATATGTATGTGAGTGTGCATGGGTGTCAACATGTGCACATGTATGTGCATGCATCTATGTCGTGTGTGCCGTTGTGTGTGGTTGGGTGTGTGTGTTAGTGTGTGTGAGTGGATGTGTGTCTTTACAAAAGCATGTTCGATTGTGTATGTGAGTGTGTACATGTGCGTGTGTGTGTGTGTGCTTGGGTGCAGCTGTATGTGGGTGCGGGTGGGTTTTTGTTGTTGTGTGCATGCATGTTTGTGTGTGTGCATGTGCATGTGTATGCTTGCTTATGTGTGTTTGTGTGTGTGTATGTGATGTGCATGCAAATGTGTGTGTGAGGGTGCATGCACATGTGTGCATTCATGTGTGTGTGTGTGTGCATGCTTGAACATATGTGTGTTTGTTTGTGTGAATACATGTGTGTGTCTCATTGTGTGTGTGTGCATGTGTGTGCATGCATGTGTGTTTATGAATGTGTGTATGGATGTGTTTGCATGTTTGTGTGTGTGTGCATCTTTGTGTGCACTTGTGTGTGGATGCTCTTGTCTGTACGTTTGTGTGTGTACACATGGGTGTGTGTGAGTGTATTCAAGTTTTTTTGAACGTGTGTGCACATAGGTATACATATGTGTGTGTGTGTGTTATTGTGTGCATGTGTATGTGCATTTGTGAGCTTGTGAAAGCGTGTATATGTTTTTGTGATTATGCATATGTGTGTATGTGTGCATGTGCACATGCATGAATGCATGTCTACGTGTACGAATGCGTGTTAATCTATAAGAGTTTGTCTGTGTGTCTATGATTATCTGCATACAAGAATGCATACATGTTTGTTTGCATCTTTTTGTGTGTGTGTGTATGTCTAGACATGTGTATGTGTGCATGTGTGTAAGTGCATAAGTGGTTGTGTGGGTGTGCTTAGGCATGTATGTGTGCTTGGGTGTGTTCAGTCATGTATGTGACTATGTGTGCATTTGTGAATGTGCATGTTAATGCCTATGTAAGTGTGTGTATGGGCAAGCTTTTGTGTGTGGTTCATGGATGTGTGTGTGTGTATGTGTGCATGTGAATGGGTATGTCCATATGTGTATATGTGTGTATGTGCATGTATGTGTATATATATATGTGTGTGTGTGTGTGTGCTAGTTGTCTACATGTATATGAGCACATGTGTGCATATGTGCAATCGCTCATGCACGTGTGCATATAGATTTGCATGTGTGCGTGTTCATGTGTGCATGTGTATGTGTGTGCATGCATGTGCGTGTGTGTGTGCGTGTGTGTATATGTGCATATGCATTCATCTATTTGTGTAGGTGTGTGTGTATGTGTTTGCTTATACATGTCTGCTTGCATCCATGAGTGTGTATATGTGTTTGTGCATGCATGTACTTGTTTTAGTGCATTTTTACATGCTTGAATGTACATGTGTGCATGTGTGCATGTATGCAGACATATGTGTATTGATGTGCATTCATATAAATATGTGTGTGTGTGTATATAAGAAAGTTTGTGCATGTGACTGTGTGCATGCTTGTGCATCTATTTGTGTGTGTGTGCATGTGTGTGCACGTACATGTGTGCGTGAGAGAGCATCTAATTAAAAAAAAGAATATTTTTGTGCATGCATTTTCTGTATGTCTGTTTGTGTGATCATGTGTGTGTATGTTTGTGTGCCTATGTGTGCTTGTGTGTGTATGTGTTTGTGCATGTACCTATGCAAATGCATGTGCATGTGTACATATTTGTGTGCATGTTCTTGTGCTTGAGCATGCATAGGTTTGCTCATGATTGTATGAGTGTATGTGGGAGCATTTATATATGTGTGTGTGCTTATGTGTATGTGAGCATTTGTCTTCTTATGTGTATATGTGTGCATTCAAGTTTTTGTACATATATGTGTGTGTATGTGTGCACCCATGGGTGTGTGTGGGTGTGTTTGCATGTATATTTTCATGTGGTTGTGTGCATATGTGTGTGCCTATGAGCATGTGTATGCGCTTGCATGTTGAAGTGATAATGTGCATGTGTGTATGCATGCTTGTGAGAGTTTGTGCATGTGTAATTTCATTTGTACCTGTAAGTGTACATAGAGTTTAGTGTGTGCATGCATGTGTACTTGTGCATGCCTACGTGTGTTCAAGTATGTGCATGTGTGTGTGCATGCAGGCATTTATGTGTGTGAGTGTGTGCGTGTGTACATGTGTTTGCATTTGTATATATGTGTGTTAACATGTTTGCATGTGTGCATGTCAATGTGTATGTGCATGCTTGCATGTGTGTGCAAATATGTGCTTGTGTTTGTATGTGTGTGTGTGTTAGTGTGCAAATGAGTACGTGCATGCATAAGTTTGTGCACCTATATATATTATGCATACATGACTGTTCATGTGTGTGTGTGTGTGTGTCTACTTGTCTTGTTTGTAGACATGATTGTGTGGATGTGTGTGTGGACATGATTGTGTGGATGCATGTGTGTATTCATATCTTATTTTGTGCTTATGTGTGTCTATGCATGTACATGCTTTTGAGTGTGCTTGCATGTTCATGTGTCTATGCAGGTCTATGCATTCTTGCATGTCTTTATGGGTGAATGTGTATGGTTGCATGCTTGTGCAAGTGTGTGTGTGTGCGGGGTTGTGAGCCTACATGTGTACATGTGTGTGTCTACTCTTGTGTGTATGTCTTTGTGTATACAAGTGTGTCTAGGTGTATGTGTGTGTGCATGTGTCTATGGTAAGGGGTTGTGTGTGGGTGTGTGTGCATATTTATGTGTGTACTTGCTTGTGTGTGTTTGAGTGTGTATGTATGGGCATGTGTGTAAGTGCATGTGTTCCTATGTTTTGGTCTGCACATGTGTGCATGTGTGTGTGTGATTATCCATGTGTGTATGCATGCCTATGTACATGTGTGTGTATGTGAGTGCGCATGTGTTTGTGTGCCTATGTGTGTATATTTGTGTGTGCATGTGTGTGTGAGAATATGTGTGCATCTGCTTGCGCACGTGTATGTGTGCTTATTTATGTGTTCATGTGTGTGTGAGTTCATGTACATGTATTTGTGCACGAGAGTGAATGAACGTGTATGTATATAAGTAACTATGCATGTGTGTATGAGTGGGGTGTGTGCTTGTGAATTTATTTGTGTATGTATATGTGCATCTTCATGTGTACGTGTGTGTGTGTTTATGTGCCTATGCATGCACGTGTATTTATGTGAACATGCACGTGTGTAAATCATGTGTGTGTGCATGTGTGTGTGCATGTTGGTGTGTATGCATATGTGTGTGCATGCATGCTTGCATTTGTGTATGTGCAAATATGTGTGTGTGCATGTGTGTTTTGTGTGCATATGTGTATGTGTGTACATAGGTGGATGTGCATGTGTGTTTGTGCAAGCTTGTAAGCATACATGTCTATGTGCATGTTCATGTGTGGGTGTGTCTATGTGTGCATCTATGCATTCGTGTGTCTGCATCTGGGTGTGCATGCATAGGTGAGTTGGTGTGTGTGCATGTGAGTGTGCACATGTGTGCATTTGTGTGCATGTGGGTGCTTGTGTGCATTTGTGTGTTCACATGCATGTGTGCATCCATGTGTATATATGTGTGTGTGGGTTATTATCATGTTCGTGCATACATATGTCCATCTATGCATGTGCTCGTGTGTGCACTTGCATGTATGTGTATGTATGTGCATGTTTATCTATATCTATGTGCATTCTTACGAGTGCATATGTGTGTGTGAGCAAATCTATGTGTGGTGCATGTGTGTGTGTGTGCATGTGTATGTGTGTGTTCATGTGTGAGTGTGCAGATGAATGTGCATATGTGTGTTTGTGCATTTTTGCATGCATGCACTTGCATGCTCAAGTGCATGTGTATGTGTACGTGTGTGTATGCATATATTTTCCTATCTATATGTGAGTGTGTTTTTATGCATGTATGTGAGCATGCAAGTGTATGCATTTGTGCATGCATGTGTCTGCATGTGTATAAGCTTATGTGTGTATACTTATGTAGGTACATGAGTGTGTAGATGTGTATGCACATGGGTGTACACATGTGTGTCTGTATTTGTGTGTTTGCATGTATATGTGTGTGTTCATGTTTGTATGTTTGCTTGTGTGTATGTGTGCTTGTGCGGATGAGTGTGTGTATGTATTTGCATACTTGTTTATATGTGTGTGTGAGCATGCCCATGTGCATATGTGTGTTTGTGTGTGTGCAAGTGTGTGTGTGTGGGTGGGGGGCACAGGGAGGGGAGGGGGTTTTTTTGTGTGTATAGGTGCATTTGTGTGCTTGTGCACGTGCATGTATGCTTGTGTCCATTTTCATATGTGCATGTGTTCTATTGTGTGTGTACATACAATGATTCTTATGTTTCTTTGGGTGTGCCTGTATGTGTGTGAATGTGTGTGTGAAAGTGTATGTGTGGCATTGCACATGCATGCGTGCATGTGTATATGTGTATGTGTGTGTGTTTATGTATGTGTGGGTGTGTGCACATGCGTCATTTTGTGTGTGTGTGTGTCTATGTACTTCTAGGGGGGTGTTTGTTGGTGTTGTGTGTGTGTGTGCACGTGCAAGCATGTGTGCTTATATGTGTGTGTGTGTGCACATGCACACATGTGTGTGTTTGTCTAGGTCCATGTGTGCATTGGTACATGTGTGTTTGTGTTTGTGGGTGTGTATGGATTTGTGTGTGTTTGTGTGTGTAAGTGTCTGTCTTCATGTATGCTTGTGTGTGAGTGACATGCACACATCTTTTTATGCGGGCTTTTGTATTTGTTTATGCAAATGTGTGTATGTGTGTGTGTGTGTGTGTGTGTGCATGTGCATGTATGTTTTTGTGTGGGAGTGTGCATGTGCTTTTGCATGCATGCATGTGTGTGTGCATGCATGTGTACAAAATTCCTGTGTGTGTGTGTGTGTGTGCATACGTGGCTGTGCTTGTGCATGTGTGAGTACTGTTCACATGTTTGTGGGTGTGTATGCATGTGTGCATGCACATGTGTGCGTGTGTGTATGCGTATGTGTGCCTATACGTGTGGGTTTGCAAGGGGATGTGTGGGCATGCGCGTGTGTGCACATGTGCATATATCTAAGTGTTTCTACATGTGTGTTTATGCATGTGCATGTTTGCATGTTTAAGCATGTGTTGCATGTGCATGTTTATGTGTGCGTGCATGTGTTTATGTGTTTGCATGTTTTTGGGTTTGTTTATGTTCTTGCACATATATGTAAATGTGTGTATGCATGTTTACATCTATACGTATATGCCTACTTGCGTTTGTGTATATGATTGTGTATATGTGTGTGTGTGCATGTGTCTTTCTATGTTTGTATATTTGGGTTTGTACATGCATGTGTGTGTTTATGTGTGAGTGTGTGTGAAGATGTTTTTTTATGTGTGTATGCATGCATCTATGTTTTTTCTGCATTCATGCAAGCAGGCATATATTTGTGTGCACATGTGGATGTGTATGCATGTGTGTGTACATGTGTCATTTTGGTGCAAGTGAGTGTGCACATGTGTGTGTGTGTGTGCATGCATGGGCTTGTGTGTTTGCTTGTGTTTGTGCATGTGTAGGCCTATGTGTGCGTGCATGCATGTGCTTGTCTATGTGCTTATGTATGTGCATGTGTGTTTATGTCTATGAGCCTTTATGTGTGAATGTATGTGCACCAATACCTTTGTTCATGTGTATGTGTGTGTGTGTGCTTAAGCATTTGCAATTATGTGCATAGGTTTGTTTGCAGACTTATTTGTATATGTGTATGTGTGTGCATATGTGCTCTTATCTATTTGATTGTGGGTTGATGTGTTCGTGTGTGTAACCCTGCATGTTTGTGTGCGTGAGAGAGAGGGTGTGTGTATGTGAGTGCATTTATGTCTATGTGTGTGTATGTTTATATGTGTTTGCATATGTGTTTGTGTTTGTGTGCATGTGTGTTCATGCTATACATGTATGTGTATGCTATGTGTGCTATGTGTGCATGTTTCTACATGTACGCATGTGTGTGCATAAGTGTGTGTATGTGAATTTATGTCCATGTGTACATGCTAGTGTGTGTCTTATGATTGTGTGTGCTTGTGTGAATGTTTGCATGAGTGCTTGTACATGCAAGTGTGTGCTTGTAGATGCATGTGAGTGTGTGTTGGTGTGCATGTCTTTACGAATCCATGTGCATATGTGTGCATGTTTACCCATGTGCATGTGTGTCTATTTTTTACTTATGTATGTTTGTGTATGTGCATGTGTGCACATGTTTATGGTTGTTTATGTGTGTAGGTTCTTTTTTATGCAAGGGTTTTTGGGCATGTGTGTGTGCTAAATGAATGTGTGCATGCTTTCATATGCATGTGTGTGTGGTTTGTGTGAGCATATGCATCTACATGAGTATTTGTTCATGTGTGTATGTGTTTGTGTTCCCATTTGTCTATATTTGGGCATGCATGCATATGCATGTGTGTGTGTATATGTGCATGTGTGTGCACATTTGTGTGTGCTATGAGCACTTGTGTGCCTAAGTGTGTTTGGGTGTGATTGTGTGCATGTGTATGTTTATGTGTGATTGTGTGCATGTGCATCTCTGTGTCTGGGCTTAGGCATTTTTTTGTGGGTGTGTGAGCATGTATTCCTTTATGCATGTGTGTCTGCGTTGGTTCTAGCATGCATGCACTTGTGTGTGTGTGTGTGTGTGTGTGGCTATGCGCTAGCATCTATGTACCTATATATGTGTGTGTATCTAGATGCATGTTCATGTTTGTGCATGTGCATGTTTGTATGTGCAAGTGTTTGTGCAAGTATGTGTGTGTAACTGTGTGTGCGAGCATGTGTATGTGCACATACATACATGTGTAAGTCTATGTGCTTGTGCTTGCCCATACAAGTGAGTGTGTGGGTGAGTGAGCATATATGTGTGCTTGTGCATGAGGGCGTATGTGTGCCTGTGTGTATGAGTCTATGTGAGGTTGCATACACGTATATGTGTGCATGTGCATGTATGTGATTAATGTGTGTGTGTTTGTTTGCATGTGTGCATACATATGCCTATGTGCATCTACATATGAGTGTGTGTGCTTGCATATGTGTGTATGCACGACTTTTCATGAACATATGTGCATGTGCACCTGTGCAAGTGTGTGTGTGTGTGTGCATGTGTGTATGTGTTATGGGCTAGAGTGCTTGTGTATTCGTATGCATGTGTACTTATGTGCTTATATTTTAGTGTGTGTGTGTATGTGTATATATGTGTTTGTATCTATATGTATTTGTCTATGTGCATATGTTTGTGCATATGAGTGCATGCACACATGTGTGTACATGCATGTGTTTATGTCTATACTTGTTCATGTGCAAGTTTTTGTGCACCTGAGTGTGTGTGATTGTGCATGTGTGCGTTGTTCCTATATGCATGTGTGGGTACATGTATGTGCTCTTACCGATGTGGGTGTGTGTGCATTCACATGTGTGTGTGTGCATGCATTTGTGGGAGTGTGTGCATGTGTGTGTGCATATGCATCTATGTGTGTGTGTGGTGCATGCATTTCTAGTTATGTGTATGCATTGATGTGTGTTTGTGTGCATGTGTGTGTGTAGGTGTGTGAGCATGTGTGTATCTATGTGTGTGTGTGTAAGTGTATATACATGTTTGCATTTGAGTGCATGTGTGTGTATGCACAGATGCAAGAGTGTGTGTGCATGTGTTTGTGTTATGCATGAATATGTGCTGGTATGTGTGTGTGTGTGAGTGAATGTGCCTTCATGTGTGCACGTGCACGTGCATGTAAGCATGTGTGTGCATCTTCATGTGTGTGTGTGTGTGTGCATGCACATCTATGTGTGCATGCATGTTTTTGTGTTTGTGCATATGCATGTTTGTGTGTGCATGTGTGTGGGTGCATGTAAGTGCATGGGTGTTTCTATAACTATTCATATGCATGTGTGTACCTATGTGTGTGTGTCTGTGTGTGTGTTTGTATGCATATCATATGTGTATGAATGTGCAAGTGTGTTAGTGTGTATATGTGTGGGTTTGTGTGTGTGTGCATGTTCATGTGCATGTACTCTTATGTGTGTGCATCAGGGAGTTTCTGTGTGTTGTCTGTGCATTCATGTCTATGTATATGAGTGTGTGTGCATGCATGCTCGTGTGTGTACTCTTACACATCAACATATGAGTGTGTGCATGGGTGCATGTATGTGTTCGTGTGTGTGGGGGTGTGTGTATGCACTTTTGTGCATGCTTATTTGTGTGTGAATGTGGGTATCTGCATGCACACACTTGTGTGTATATGATGTGTTCATGTGTGTGCATATGAGTGTACATGTGTGAGTACATGTATACAAGATTGTATTTATGTGTATGTGTGTGTGTGATTGTGTGCATGCATATGTGTTTGCATGCATGTGTGTGCATGTGTTTGGCCACATGTCTATGTGTGCACTTGCATATGTGAGTTTGTATGCATATGCATATGAGTGTGTTTTGTCTATATGAGTGAACGTGTGCGTGTGCATGTACAAGTGCATGTTTATGCAAATGTTTGTTTGTGTGTTTACATGTGTGTCTCTTTATGTGTTTTCACACATGTATTAATGTTTTTATGGGTGAATATGTGTGTCCATGCATGTGCATGTTTGCATGTACGCTTGTTGATGTGTATGTGCATGCACGTCTACTTGTATGTTTGTGGGCATGTGCATGTGCACTTATGTGTGTGTGTGTGTGGTTATATGTGTGCATGTGGGTGTTATTGTGTGTGTGTAGGTGCATGTGTTTACATGTGTGTGTGTGTGTGCACGTGTGTGGGTACATGCTTATGTTTGTGTGCGTGCTTATGTGGAAATACATGCATGTGTGTGTGGTTATGTGCAGGTATGTGTGTGTGTGTGTGTGCATGTGTATGCAAATGTGTGTTCATGTGCATGTGGAAGTGTTTGTTTGTGCGTCTGTGTGCTTGTTTGCTTGTGTGTGTGTTGTTGTGCATTGGTGAGCATGTGTGCATGTGCATATGTGTATGTTTGTTTGTATATGAGTGTTCATGTGTGTAAGGGTGTGAGCATGTGTCTTCCTATGCATGTGTGTTGGTGTACATGTGTGTGCCTGATTTTGTGTATGTTTGTATTCACGAGTCTATGTGTGCATGTGCTTGCGTGTTTATGGGTGTGTACGCAAGTGTATATTTATGTGCATGAGAGTGCATAGATATTTGTTTTCATGTGTGTGCATGCTTGGGCATGCATGTGCATATTTGTATCTGTACATGTCTATGTGCATGTGTGTGTGCGTTTCTGTTGGCAAGAATTTTTGCATGTTTGTGTATTTATGTGTGTGTGAATTTATGTGTACGTGAGGGTATGAGTGTTTGTGTGTGTGCATATGTGTGTGCATTACTGTGCCTACATTTTTGTGCATATTTGTGCATGTGTGTCTCTATATGCATGCATATGTGTGTTAGCATATGTGCATGTGTGCGTCAACGCATGTATGTGTGTGTTCATGTGTGTATTTGAACCTACATGTGTCTATGTTTGTCTATGAGTGTGTACATGTGGCGTGCATGCATGTGTATATGTTTGTACCCATGCATCTTTATGCACGTGTGTGTGTTAATGTTTCTGTGTGTATTCATATGTGTGTGCATATACGTGTGCAACGTGTGTGAGTGTGTGCATGGGTGCAAGGATGCGTGTGTTTGTCTGCATATGTGAGCATATATGTGTGCAAATGTGTGTGTGAATGTGTACATGTAAACTTGTTTGTGAACATATGTGAGCATGCATGCATGTGTTTGTGTGTGTGTATGTGTGCATGAGTATGTCTGTGTGCACATGTGTGCATTTATATATGCATATGCATGGACACGTATGTCAATGTGTGCAAGTGCTCATGTGTGTGTGCGTGTGTGAACTTATGCTTGTGTGTTGCTTGTGCATGTGTGTTTGTGTGTGTGCATGCACATCATTATGAAGGCACGTGTGTCCATGTATGTGTGAGTGTATGTATGCTTATGTGTGCATGCACATCCATGTGTGTTTTTGCTTGTATCTGAATGCATGTGTGTGTGCATATGTTTGTATCTATGAGCATGTGTGTGTGTGTAAGAACTTGTGTGTGAGTATGCATATGCATAATTGTGTGTTTGCAACTATGCATGTGTGCATGTAGGTGTTTGTGCATGCCTATATATGCATGTGTGTGTGCTTAACTATATGTGTGCATCTACTTGTGAATGTGTGTGGTTGTGGGTGCATACGTGCATGCATATGTGTGGGTGTGTACATGTGCACTTTTGTGAGTGCATGTGTGTATGCTTGTATGTGTGAGTTTGGGTACCTGTGCATGTTCATGTGTTTGTTTATGTGTGTAAGCAATGTGTGCATGCATTTGTGTGAGGTTGTATAGGTGTGTGTGTTTGTGTGTGCATATTTTATGTGTGCATGCATTTATGTGTGCACCTACATGTGTTTATGCGTGCTTACATGTGTGCATGTGTAAGTGGCGAGTATGTGTGTGCATGTCGGTACATGTTTTTTGTGTGTGCATGCATGTTTGCATGTGTGTGTATATGTGTGTTTGCATTTGTACATGCATGTGTGTGTGTGCATCTATGGGTGTGTGTGTATGTGTGTGTGTGTGCATGTGTGTGTGCAAGTGTGTGCATGTATGTGTGCACATTTGTGTGTATATGTTTGTATGTATTGTGTAAGTGAATGTGTGAGTGTGTGTGCCTACGTCTACTTGTGTTTATGCGTATGTGTGTGTTCACACATGTCTATCTATGCATGTGAGCTTGTGTGTTTGTACATATGTGTGTGTGGGTGGGTGTAAGTGCATGTCCATGTGATTGTACATGTCTGTATGTGTGTGTCTGTGTGTTTATGTTTGTGTTGGTGTGTATGTGTGATGGTGTTTGCATGTGCTTGTGTATCTATACATGTTTGTTTGTGTGTGTATGCATGTGTGTGTTGATGTGTGCGGGTGTGTATGCATATGTATGTGTGTGAGTGTGTTTGCAAATTTCTATGTATGTGTTCTTATGTGTTTGCACAAGCATGCATGTGTGCATATGTGTGTGTGGGTGAGTGTACATGCATGTGTGTGCATGTTCTTGTGTGCACATGTATGTATTTTTTTTGTTTGTAAATTTGTCTGGGTTTGTGGATGTGTGTTTATGTGTATGCATTTGAGTATGTGTGTTTGGGCATGCATGTGTGCGTGTGTGTACATGGGTATGTTTATGTGAATATGTGTGTATATATGTTAATGTGTGTGCATGTGTTTGTGGGTGTGCGTATGTGTCTGCATGGGTGCATGCTTATGCATGTGCATGTGTGTGTAGGTGTGCATGGGTTGATGCATGTGTGTGGGTGTGCGTGGGTTGCATGCATGTATATGTGTGTATATGCAAGTCTTTGTGCATGTGTGCATGCCTTTGCGTGTGCATGTATGACAGCTTATATGTGCATATGTGTGTGTGTTCCTATGCATATGTGTATTCATGTATATGCATGTGGTGCAATTTTCTATGCATGTGGGTGTGCATGTGTGTGTCCATATGTGTGTGGGTGTGTGTGTATGTGCATGCATATTTGTTTGAGTGTGTGCATGTGCACATTTGTATGTGTTTATTATTGTGTGTGCATACTTGTAAGGGCATGTCTTCTTGTGAGTGTGCATATTTGGGTGCATGCTTGTGTGCTATCATGTGTGAGTGTAGCCTTGTGAGTGTGTAAGCATGTGTGTGTGTGCATGGGTCAGTGTGTGCATGCGTGCTTATTAATGTTCATGTAGGCATATTTTGTATGTACATGTGTGTATGTTTTCTTTCATCTATGCATGTGTGTGTGTGTTTGTAAGTAGGTTTATGTGTGTGCATGTGTGTGAGCATATATGTGCATGTGTGTTTGTGTGTTTGTGTGTTTATGTGTAAGTGTGTGTGTGTGTGCAAGTGTGTGTGCATATATGTACGCGTGTATGTACTTGTGTGCACGTGCATGTGTGTGTGTCGACATATGTGAGTGGGAGTGCATTTGTGCATGTGTGGATTTGTTCATGTGTGCACACAAGTGCACGTGCATGCTTATACATGCATGTGTATTTCTGTGTTCATGCATGTAAGCATGTAAATGTGTGTGCATCCATGCATGTATAGGTGGCTACATCCAAGTGTGTGTCGATGTGCACATGTTTGCGTGTGCTTGTGTGTTTTGTGTGTCTTTCCACTTGTGTGTGGTTTTGCGTATGCGTATGTGTGTGCATGTGTGTGTAGTTTTGAATGTGTGGATGTGTGTGTGAGTGTGTGTGTGTTGGCAGGAGAATCTGTGTTTGTGTATGTGTGTATGTGTGCATGTGCATGTGTGTGTAAGTTTGTGTGTGTTATGCATTAATGCTTGTACATGTGTGTGGGTGCATATGGATGTGTGTGCTTATATGAGTGTGTGCATGCATGTGTCTGTGTGCATGTGTGTTTTCATGCATGTTCATGTGTGCATGTTTGTATGTCTGTGTGTTTGTATGGGTTTGCATGTCTGTGGGTATGCATGTGTATATGGGGGGTGTGCATGTGTGTGTGTGTGTGCTTAAGTATGTGTGTGCATGTTAGTGTGTGTTAGATCACACAGTTATTTTTGTGTCTATGTGCATGTGCATGTGTGTGTAGGTTTTTGTGTGTATGCATATATGTGTTTGTTTGTTTGTTTGTGTGAGTACACGTATGTGTGCATATGTGTCTGTGCACATAGACATGTGTGTATGTGTGTGGGTGCACGTGTGTGTTAGTGTGCATGTGTATATATGTGTGATTGTGCATGTTTAACTACATGTGCCTACATGTGTGCCTGCATGTGTGTGTGTATGTACATGCTTGCGTGCATGTGTGTGTTCATTTTTGTGCATGTATGCATACGTGTATGTGTGTGTGCACATGTTTACATTTGTTATTTGTGTGTGCATGTGCGTATTTGCATTTGTGTGCATAGGTGCACACGTGTGTGTATGTATGTGTGTGCATGTATTTGTATTTTTGTGCATGTTTGTACATGCATAGGAATGAGAATGTGCACGTGTGTGTATGTGTGCAAGTGCACATGCTCGAGTGTATTTTTGTGCGTGTGTGTGCATATGTTCATGTGTGTGTAAATGTACGTGTGAGCATCTCTGTGCACGTTTGTGTGTGCATATGTGTGTTTGTGTGTGTGTGTGCATGTGTGTCTGCATATGTATGTGCACACGTGTGTGTATGCCTGTGTTTGTGCATGTGTATGTGTATGCGAGTGTGTGCTTGTGTACATGTGTACTATACATTGATGTGTCTTCGTGTGCATGTTTATTGTTGTGAATGTGTATGTGTGCATACAGGTGTGCATATATATATATATGTGTGTTTGCATGCATGTGTGTTCTCTTGTGTATGTGTATATGTGTTTATGCATGTGTGTACCTCTCTATATATGTATGTGTTTGGGTGCATGTGTGTATGTGTGTATGTATGTGTGTGTTTGTGCACATGTATGTGGGTTTTTATTTGTGTTTTGTGCACATATATGTGTGTGTGTATATGTGTGGGTTGAGGGAGTGTATGAGTGTGTATGTGTGTGCATATACATTCATGTGTGTGTGTGTGCATGTGTATGCATACATGCTCATGTGTTGATGTGTGGGTGTACATGTGTGTGTTCATGTGTGTGTGTATATGGGTGTTTTTGCATGTGTTTTTGTGTGTGGATATGGGCATATTTGTGTGTTGGTTTGTGAGAGAGTGTGTGTGTCTGTGTTTATGTACATATGTGCATGTGCATATGTGTGATTATGCATGTGTGTGTTAATGTGGGTGTGTGCATGTGTGCATATGTGTTTGTGTGTATGTGTGCATGTGTTTATGTGTGTGTGCCTATGTGTGTTTGCATGTGCATATGTGTGTGCATGTGTGTGTGTGCATGTGTGCTTGTGTGATTGTGTGTGTGAATGTGTGTGTTATTATACATACATGTGTTTGTATGCATATCCATGTTTGCATATATGCGCTTGCAAGAGAGTGATTATATGTATGTGTTTATGTGTGCATGTGTGTTTGCACATGTGTGTATGTGTGCTTATGAGCAAATGAGTGTGCATGCATGTATAGTTGTGCATGTGTGTGTGTGTATGTGTGCATGGTTGTGTGCCTGGTTGTGTGCATGTGTGTTCTTGTGTGTGC
Source organism: Vanilla planifolia (assembly GCA_023846275.1). Classification (NCBI taxonomy): domain Eukaryota; kingdom Viridiplantae; phylum Streptophyta; class Magnoliopsida; order Asparagales; family Orchidaceae; genus Vanilla; species Vanilla planifolia. Next base: position 675,265 of record JAIUJO010000275.1, read on the forward strand.
ATGTTTATGTTGGTGTGTGTAAGCCTTTGTGCATGCATGTGCATATGTATGGACATGTGTATATGCATGTGTATGCATGTGTATGCATGCATGCATGTGTGTGTATGTATGTACATTTGTGTACATGTGAATTTGCATATATGTTTATAAGTGTATGTATGCATATGTCCTAGTTTATGTTCATGTGCATGTTTATGATTGCATGCTTGTGTGTGTGTGCATGCAAGTGTGTGTTTTTGTGCATTTGTGCATCTGTACAAGCATGTACATGTGTGGTTGTATTCATGCACGTGTGTCTATATGTGGATGCATTTTTTATTGTAATTACATTTGTGTATGGATGTGCATGCATGCATGCATGTGTGTAGACTTGTTTATGCATGTGCATGTGCATGAGCTCTTGTAGGTGTGCTCATATAAGTGTGCATGCATGTGTTTTCTTGTGTGTGTGCATGTGCTCATACATGTGTGTGTATGGGTATGCTTATGTGTGTATGAATGCATGCATGTGTTCGTGTTTGTGCTTGTATGTGCGTATGTGCATTTTTTAGCATGCACTTTTGTGTGTGGGTGTGTGCATGTGTGTGTGTATACATGCATGTTTGTGTATTTATTCTTGTAGGAATGTGTGTGTAAGCATGCATGCTTGTATTTATGTGTGTGTGTGTGTGCATGTGTGTGCATGTATGTGTGTGTATGTGAGTATGTGCACATGTGTCTGTGCTTATATGTCTGTGAGCATGTTTGTTTGTATGCATGTGGGTGTGTATGTGCATGCCTGCATATATGTATGTCTTTACATGCATGTGTGCATTAGTGTGTGTGTGTGTGTAAATGTGTTTGTGTGCATGTAAGCCATTACATATGTGTGTGTGAGAGAGAGAGAGAGAGTGCATATGCCTATGTGTATTCATGTTTGTGTGTGCATATATGCGTGTGTGTATGCATGAGTGTGTGTTAGTGTCCATGTATGCATACAAGTGTGTCTATGTACGTACATGCACATATGTTCATATACATGTGTGTATGTGTGTGTTTGTGTGCATGCTATTGTTTTTGTGCATGTTTGTATGAGTGTGTAGGTGCACGTGTATGTGTATGTGTGTTTCTACTTGTTTGTGCATGTGTGTGCCAGTGTGCGTGTGTGTGTTTGTGCATGCATGTGTGTATGTGTGCATATGTGTCCATGTGCATGTGTGTGCACATGTGTGATTGTGTGCATAGGTGTGAGTGTGCATGTTGTGTGAGCCTATGTGTGTATGTGTGTATGTGCATCAATGTACGTGTGTGTGTGCATATTTCTATGCATATGTGTGCTTGGATGTATCATGTGTCTACATTTGTGTGTATGTGTGAATATGTGTATGCATGTGTGAGTACACACACAAGTGTGTATGTGTTTATGCGTTAGTGTGTTTGGGTGCATTTGTGTGTATGTATTTGCAAGTACGTTTGTGTGCATGCATGTGTATGCTTATGTGTGTGTTAGTGCGTGGATATGCCCATGCATTTACGTGTATGTGCATGTATGCATGCTTGTGCAAGTGTATGTGAGTGAGCATATGTGTATGTATTTGTGCTTGTTTATGAGTGTGGTTGTGTGTGGGTGTGTTTGCAAGCATGTGCTAGTGCATGCACATGCATGTGTGTGTGAATATGTGTGGACAAGTGTTTGTGCCTATGTGTATTCATGTTTGTGTGCTTGTGTGTCTATATCTATGTGCAAGAGCAAGCACATGTGTGTATGCAAGTTTGTGTGTGGGTTCATGCGCGTGTGTAAGTGTGTGTGGGGTCATGCATGTCCGTAAGTATATGTGTGAGTGTGGACATATTTGTGTGTATGTATAGATGTGTATGCTTGTGTGCATGTTTGTGTGAACGTGTGTGTATGTGTGTGTGTGTGTAAGTGGGTGTGTGTATTTGTGGGTGTGTGCATGTGTGCATACATGTGTGTTTATATGTGCTTATGTGTTGTGGGTGCATGCATGTTTGCTTATATGTGTGCTTATGTGTATGCAAGTCTTTGCACATGTATGCATGTTTTTGTACACACCTTTATATGTATATATGTGTATGTGTATATGTTTGTGTATGCATATGCATGTGTGTCTGTCTTCATGAGTGTGGCTATCTGTATTTGCTTTTGTTTGTGTGTGCATGAGTGATGTGTGTGTGTGTGTGGATGTACGTGCTTGTATGTGTGTGCATATGCATGTGTAATTTTGCTTGTGTGTGTACATGCTTTTATGTGCATGACTATGGGTTTGTGTTTGCTTTTGCATGCATATGTGTGTGGATGTTTGTATGCATATGTGAATTTTTTTATGGATACATTTGTTTGTGTGGGTGTATGTGTGCTACTAACCATGCATGTGTGTATAAGCATGCTTGTGTTTTTGTGTATGTTTTTGCATTTGTGTTTGCCTACATGTGAGTTATTTTATGCGTGTGTGTGCATGTATACATGTATATTTGTGTGTGAGTATGTGTGCATGTGAGTGCTTATTTGTGTGTGCTTGTGTGCATGTTTGGGTGCATGTGTGAGTGTGTACTTGTATGTGTGGATGTTTGTGCTTGTATTTATGTGGTTGTATATGTGTGTGCGAGAGTGTATATGCGTGCATATACATGCAAGTGAGTGTGTGCATGTGAGTTTGTCCATGTGTGTGTATGTGAGCACATGTATGTGTGCACATGCATGGTTGTTTGTTTGTGTATGTGTGAATAGGCATGTATGTTTGTGCCTCTAAGCATGTGTGTATGTATGTTTGTGTGTAGATATATGTGGATGTGCATACACATGGGTGTTTGCATGTGTGCACATGTGTATGTATGTGTGTGTGTGGGTGGGTATGTTTGAATGCATTTATGCATGCATGTGCATGTGCGTGTACATGTCTGTGTTCGTGTGTGTTGGTGTGCATACTTGTGTGTATTAGTGTGTACACGTGGATGTGTGTATGTGTATGCATGCGAGTGTTCATGTATGGGTGTATGCATGTGTCTATGCATGTCTGTGCATGCAATTTTCTATGAATGTGTGTGCATTTGCATGCTTATTTATGTGCATATTTGTGTGCTTGTGTGTGTGCATGTGTATGTACACATTTGCATAGGGTGTGTGTGTGTGTGCATGCATGTATCTTTATGCTTATGTGTCTGTCAATTTGTTGAAGCATTTTGTGTGTATGAGTATATTTGTGTGTTTGTTGAGCACGCATGTATGTTTCTGTGATTGTGTGAGTGTGCAACCATGTGCACATGTGTGTGTTTGTGCGTGTGTGTGCATTTATGTGGGTGCATGTGTGAATGTTTGGGTGCACATGGGTATGTATATGTGTGTTGGATGGGGCATGTGTGTATACTTGTGTGTGTGTGTGTGCATAAGAGTTTGTGTGTGCATGTGTGTAAGCGTGTGTGTGTGCATATGTGAATGTGTGTGTGCGTATGCACATATGTTAGTATGTGTATATATGTTTGTGCATATGCATGTGCATTTGTGTGTCTGTCTGGGTACGTGCATGTGTGTGCCTATGCGTATGCATGTGTGTTTGTGGGTGCACGTGTGGGTGTATACAGGTGTTTGTGCATGTGTGTTTGGGTGTTTAGGTTCATGTAAATGTGTGTTCATGCATATGTATGTCAAGTGTGCATGTGCATGCATACAAGCATGCGTGTGCACATGTGCGTGGCTTTGGGTGCATGTGCATGCATGACTGTGTGTCTGTGTGCTGTACATGTCGGTGTGTATGTGAGTGTGTATGTAAGTGCATGTTCATGTGTCCATATGTGGGAATGTTTGTATGTATGCATATGTGTATATGTGGGCATGACTCTGTGTAGACATGTGCAGGCATGTGTGCGTGTGGATACGTTTTCATTTATGTGTGTGCATGTATATATATGCATGTGTGTGTGTGTTTGTGAGTGCGTTCGTCTGTTCATCTTCATGGTTTGCACATATTTGTGTGAGCACGTGTTGTGTGGGTGTGCATTCTTATGGGCACATGTGTGTATTTGTGCATGCATGCATGATTGGTGTTTATGCTTTCTTTAACTATCTTAACCATCCTCTGGCTCAATCTACTTCTCTAGGTAAGGTTTAGATAATTGTTAATCATCTACTAATGTCTATCTTGTATCACATTATGAGTCTTCTTGGCTCATCAAAGATCATAAGAATTATCTATATTTAATATAATTATCATTAAGGAAGAGATAATGGTCCTTCTTTATTACATTTCTATGTTATTTTTATACATTTTTTAAATTAAAGTATATAGATGTTGTTCTTTAAATAAATTAATGAATTGGCTCTTTCTTTCAAATTTGTTGCACTCTACATGTTGAGAATAGTTTTTTGCCAAAAAGTCATGTACGCAGAATTTGGTATTTTAATATTTCATTATATTGAAGTTTTTTGTATGCTTCAAACTTTTAATTTTTTTTATTTATAAAGTTAAGCAAATTCAACTTCTATTATGAAGAAAAAAAGTCAATATTTAAGTGCAAAATAATTAAATTATTTTAATATTTTTTATTATTTATATATCTTTTCTTTAACTTGAAAAAACTTTTATCTTACTGACACGTGTTTTTCTTTAAATATTTGTTGTAATCAACTTTTTTAAAATAAAAGCCTTTAAAATTTTTAATAACTAATTTTTAAAATAACTACTAATCAAAAACTCATTCATTTTAAATAGAGTTTAATGTTTGTCTTTATTTAATAAAACAATTAGTATTATACCTCTTTTTTGTATGGTTGTAAATCTTTTATATTATTTCATTTAAAAAATTTATTTTTAATTTTAAATATTTCGTTCTTTAGGTTTTACAGTTTTTTTGCAAATCAAACATTACTTTTTTAATTTAATTATTCGTTAAAAGTAATTTTTTAAAATCAATGTCTTTTTAGCTTTCAGTGACCAATTAAAAAACTTATTATCCAATAATGACCTTCTGATCATACATTTTTTTTAATGCTTATCATTTTATATAAAAGATATTATTGCTTCATTAGTGTTTTACATAGTTTTAAATATTGTAGATTTTTCAATTAAATTCTTAATGTCAATTTTTTTTTCTTTTATGCTACTTTTATTTTTTTGCCGTTTCCCATTAAGTTTGAACATTTTCAATTTTTTTGTAATAATCATTTTAACTTTTTAAATATGTTATTATTTGTATTACATTTTACTTTTACCTTCAATTAATAAGAATCTTTTGGTTGATACATTAAAATAAAAAAATATTAATTCAAAATACTATTTTTTAATATTTTTAATAATTTTTATTTTGGTTAGTTATTATTCTTTCATTCACTTACTAATATTACTTGTCTTGATATGCTATAAAATTGAAAACATTAGTTCTAAATAAATATTTTTGCATTATTAAATCTATTCTGAACATTTAAAAGTTAAATTTTTTGTACTGTTTTTATATATGTTTTTTTCAATAATGACTTTGACATTAAATAATTAATATCATCTTTAGTAAACATTTCATAAGCAAAAATTTGGTGATTTCGTTTGTGTTTTAATAAATTTATTAATTTATATTTGGTTGTATAGTTTATACTATTTTTCATAAGTTAGTTGTGAGCTTTAATTTCAATATTTTCAAAAGTTAGATATTTTGCTAATTTCCTTATATATGTTTTTTATTTCTTGAATCTAATTTTTATTCTAACATGTTAATGACATCTCAATAATTGCATAAAACAGGAAGATTATAAATTTTTCTTTTCATAAATTTTTTATTTTACACTTTCAAGTCTTTTTTATTGAAAAAATTCAATATTTTTTTATTATTTTTATGATTTATTATAATAATATGCTTTCTAATAGAAATGGATATTACAATATATTTTTACATATTTTGTTCCTATAAGTTAATTATTTTTTCTTTAGGTCTTGTAAACATTTTGCCATCTAAATGATGTAATATTTTTTAAAATTTGTTTGACCTTTTTTCCTGATTGGCAATTTCACATTGCAAAGCAATTTTAAATTCATTTTACATTTGAGCATTTTTATTTATTTTATTTTTTGGCTCTATTTATTATTTTTTTACAAAAGCGACATTTAATGTTGTTAGATTTACATAATCATATTTTTTTAGTGTTATAATAACATTTTTATAAAACTTTCAAATAAAACATTTACTGACATATTAGTTAAATATTTTAAATGAGACATATTTTGTTGATTTCAAAGTTTTAATACACTTTTATATATATATATATATATATATATATCTATATATATATATATAGCAAACGTTTCTTATTTAGAAGTTGCAATGGTTTTAAGTTTTTGGAAATTAAATACTTAAAGCTTTTTACGTATTTGTAAACAAATAATAATTTTAATAATTAGAATGTTTTAAAACTAAAATATAAATAAATACATCGCATTAAAATAAACAATAATTTTTTTAATATAATTAAAAAGCTCCAAATTTTATAGCTTTGTACATAACTCTTGAGAATTCTTTTCAAAGCAAACTAACTAATTTTTTATGTAATGTATAATGAGCTAATCCACAAGTGTGGATATGAAATATGTTTTTATTCTTTTTGTTATTTTGAAAATCTTTTTTTAATTTAACATTTTGTAATTAAAATATAATTTATTTAATAATTTTGCTAAATAAAAATATAAAAAAATAAATATTTTAGCTTGCTTTTTAAAAAAAATATCATTTACATATGTTTTTAATTAAATATCATTAAATTTTAGCTTGCTTTTTAAAAAAATCTATTGGTTGTATTACTTTGTAACTTTGGAATGTTATTTATACTATTTACTATTTTAACTCATATTGATTAAATTGGATGTTTAATTTAGATGAAGTAAAACTCATTAAACTCTTCTTGGCTTATTGTATTCAATTAGTTTCTATATTTTGTAATTTTTTAATTTTTTGGCATAAATTATGAGATATTTTGATTCATAACTTATTTTTTGATTCATGACTAATTATGTTGTATTACTATGAAACTATAATTCTCCTCTTTTTTAATCATTACATCACATTAGTTATAATATATTTTTTAATTTAATTTATCTTATATTAGATTTAATATACTTTTTTATCATTAAAATAATAATTGATTATTATCTTTGATTTAATATACTTGTTTATTTCTTAGTTGTATTCAAATAAATATTTATTCTAAACTTTTAAATGTTTTTATGGTTTTAATATATTTTACTAGATATTTTAATT